>VDFB02000007.1:243226893-243476461 GCA_007258455.2 Sequoia sempervirens | reverse complement strand
CTCTCTCTCTCTCTCTCTCTCTCTCTCTGTGTCTCTTCTACTATCTGTCTTTCCAGGGATGTGCCCGTCTGTGAGCTTAAACGTGAAATTTTGGCCAAGTCTATAGAATTAGGGTTTGTGTTTCTCTGGTCAATCTGGGGTCTAATGGAGTAAGTAAATTGAAAATTGAGACTAGCGTTGATGTCAATGTGCTTTCGGCAGGTTTCCACTGAAGTTTCATCAAAATCTGACAACTTACTATTTTTAGAAAGTGTGCAATTCAAGGCATTTTCTTAGCACTTTCGAAGTTTCGACAGTCACACTGCATTCAGAACACGTCAAGCTGCTCGTCTGCAAATTTTGAGCCAGAGCCAACAACTTGCTATTTTTAACAGTTCAGCTTTCGAAGCAAATTTTAGGGTTTGTATGTGAAGTTTTCCGATGCATGTCTAGAGATTCTTTCTGGGTTTTCTGAAACCTCCGCGATGGTATAACATGCAAAATAAGATAATGACTTTCAGTATTCAGCCTTCCGAGGCTATTTTTAGGGTTTGCATGTTGAAGTTTTCGGCACATGTCAGCATATTCCTTGTGGGTTTTTCGAGGGCTTCGCAGTGGTATAACATGCAAACCAAGATCGTGACTTTTTCAGGAGCCATCTTCAGAGGCTATTTTTAGGGTTTGCATGCAGGGCATTTCAACGCATGTCGAGTTATTCTTTATGGGTTTTTCGAGAGCTTCGTAGTGATGTGACATGCAAATGGAGATGATCACTTTTTCAACAACTTACTATTTTTAGCAGATCCACTCTGGCAGCCCCCTCCCAGCACTTCAAAATCACAAACTGATCAGCATGCATCAGAAACGAGGTCAAACGGAGGTCATTTGATAGGCATGCAAGTCAAATTACGGTTTCCATCTTCGGGACCCAAAATGAGGGGTAAAATGCCAGAATTTTCGAAAACCGGTGTATCCCACTACGATCAGCATCTTTCAAGGAGTCCACTGGTAAAATTTGAAGGCAATCAGAGCACTTACTATTTATAGTAAGCCACTTCTGAAACAGGGTATAAATAGTAAGTCAGCATCAAGCACCAGTATGAACAGGCAAGTTTATCGATGAGGAGCACGACATTCAAATTTCAAGTCAAACGGAGTTGTGGAAGTCGTGCAACTGAGCGATTACTATAAATAGCAAATCACCTCCAGATGCATGCCAAAAATAGCAAGTCAGCACAGGGTTGTAGTGTAAACAGGTCAAGCAAATGAAGGAAACCCCTTGGCGCGAATTTCAAATCAAACGGAGTCACAGAGGCTCGAAAATCAGGTACTTACTATTTTTAGCAGGTGCATGCAATCATCAGGCCTCGAAAGTTCAACCACATCCCGAGGTTCAAAACAAAGCAAAAATCAGGCTTTTGGAGTCAGAAATCAGTTCAAAGCACAGATGTGGAGAACTTTCTAAAAATAGAAAGTTAGGGCAAGCCAGGGTTAGCATGATCAAATCACCCCAAATCTGGCAAGGAGCATGAAATTCACTAAAATTGATAAATTTTCAAGTCCAGCTAGTGAAAAATGCCATTAAAGCTGAAGGTTGATGAAAATTCTCTAAGCACTTCAAATTTGAAGCTTGACACTTCTAATGCGCCTTAAGAGGAAGGTTGGGGCCTTGAAATTTTCTAAGGCAATGAAATTTGAAGCTCACAAGCCCAAATGCGCCTTAGGGAGAAGAGGGTGAGCTGGAAAATTTCTAAGTATTTTAAATTTGATGCTCCAAGGGCTAAATGCGCCTAGGCTTGGGGAGATGACATAGAAACTCTCTAAGTATTGAAAACTAGAAGTTGCCCACCCCAAATGTGCCCAGGGTCAAGGAGGGAGCCTGAAAATATACTAAGGCGTGGAAATTTGAAGTACCCCCTCCCCCCCCTCAAATGCGCCTTAGGTGAAGAGAGGGCCTTGAAAGTTTCTAAGTGTGTTAAATTTGAAGTAGATGCTCTTGAATGCGCCCTTGCCTTGAGAGATTGAGTTGAAAAAATTTCTAAGTATCTAAAACTCAAAGCTCACCCCTCCAGATGCGCCTTGAAGAAGAGAGGGTAAAATTTTCCTAAGTGTTGATAAAATGGAAGCTCACATGCTAAAATGGGCCTTAGTTTGGAGAGGGAAGCTGGAAATGTTACTAGGTGTTGAAAATTTGAAGCTATACCCCCAGAATGCGCCTAGCTTTGAGGAGATGCTTGGAGATTCTACTAAGTGGTTAAAATTGAAGCTCCATGGGTAAAATGCGCCCTTGACTTGGAGGAAGCCATGAAGAAATTTTACTTAGTGTAAAAGTTGGAAGCTCAAGCCCCCATTTGCACCTAAGGAGAAGAAGGCACTTAAAAATTTTCTAAGTGTTTCAAATTTGAAGAAGGACCCTCCAAATGCGCCCTAGCTTGATGAGATGAGTTAAAGAAATGCTAAGGAACTCAAACTAGAAGCACATGGCCTAAAATGCGCCCAGGAAGGAGACATCAAGATAGAAAAATATTCTAAGGCGTCAAACTCAAAGCACAAGGTCTAAAATGCGCCCTTGAAGCTAAGTGGAGGGTAAAATTCTTCTAAGTGTTTAAAATGAAAGCTCAGGGGTGGAATTGCGCCCAAGACAAGAAGGAGGTGATTGTAAAATGCTAAGTGTTTGAAAACTTGAAGTGCACACCTCCATACTCGCCTTGAAGAAGAGGAGGATTGAAAATTTCACTAAGGCATTTAAAACTTGAAGCTCACCATGTAAGATGCGCCTTTGACTAAAAGGAGTTTGAAAAATATTCTAACTATTTTAAATTTGAAGTGGATACCTCTAAATGCGCCTAACCTTAATGAGGGAATATTGAAAATATTTTGAGGCACCTGGACTAAGAAGGAAGATGTGTTGAGATTATTTTGACTAGATGGTCTAAAATTGAAAGTTAGACCCTGGATGGCGCCTAGACTGGGGCATGAAATGATAAAATATTTTCTAAGTATTAATATTTAAATTCCTTCCTTAGAGGAAAATACACCCAAGTTGACAGGGGTAATAAAATTTGCTAAGGCAGGAATAAAATTGGTTGTGGATATGTCAAGAATACTCCAGTTTCATAAGGATGAAAAGAAAAAAAAATTTAAGGCCGAGCAAGGAAAATCCACCCGGATATGAAGATGAAGAATAAAATTGTTGGCAAATTATTTTTCTAAGGTTTAAAATTCAAAAATCAAATGTACCCCTTCGTTTGGAGACACATGAATTTGATGCTTTCTAAAGGGAATTTTCTTCTGGGTATTGGACGTCTGCGATGAGGAATGAATTTTAAAGTCTTCCACACTTTTCCGAAGCCTTCAGGGTGAATATTTTTGATGGGCACAGGATTGATTAATTTCCTAAGGAAAATTTAAGAAAATTTCTAAGGCAAGGAATAAAATGTGTTGTGGACATAAAAATGCCTTGGCAGATGAATTTGAAGTTGGATGCCTAGATAATTTTTGATCAAATTCCTAATGAAACATTTTGCTTGAGCCAGAGTTGGATAAAATGTCAACCGAGAAAGTGAAGAAGATTCAGTTGAAGCTAACACTTTTAAAAGATGATTTTGAGGAGATTGAAAATTTTGTCTAAGGCATTGAAATATGATGCACCGGTGTTATTTGCCCCAACCTACAGATGTTGAAAAATCGTGAAGAAGGGAAAAAAGTTGGCTAGAGAAATGTGATGAACTCTATCAGATCCAGAGATCAATTGGACATTACATGGATATCAGGTGAGTAAAGTGGATTTATATTATTAAGTGTTTTGATGGTCTTCTTTTTTTTGTTTTGCAGGATGAACGTGGAGGCCAGAGCACGATGACTTGAAGTGATGAAGTACGATGATATTACAACCTTCGAAGGGAGATAAAGTTATGAGTTTCACACTCTTCCGCGAGATCTCGGTTGCACCCAAAACATGAAAGAAGAAAAGTTGCAAGAAATGGCTAAGTGTTGAGGCCTAGTATGTGCCCTACTCAAGTGGCAGAGAAGAAATGTTTAAGTTCAAGACAAGAAATGTTTTCAAAGCTCAAGATGAAAAAAAAAAATGGAAACCCAAGCAAGTACTTCGAAGTTGAAGAACAACATCAAGGAAGAAAATCATTGTCGAGTAGGAGAAAGGAGTTACAGCCTTGAAGTTTCAGATAGAGAACGTGCCTGCCGTAATAGTCCAAGAAGTTGAAGCAGTGTGAACACGTCTATGAACAGGAATCTTCTGGAAGATGATAGACATTAATGGCTCATTTATTACCCCACTCCTCTTGGTGGCGGTTTTTAGGGTGAATCTTGTTTAGGGCTGAGGTGGCACAATCTGGGCCATCCAGCCGATTGTAATTTGAGTCGTCCATCAGACTTGGCCAGCTATATAAAGGGGCATCCCCCCTCATTTGTATTTTAGTTGAGCTTAGAGATCAGACTAGAGAGTAGAGCAGAGAGACTTTAGTTGTAATATCTTAGCATAGCCTAGTTTGAAGGAGGAAAGTTTTCCTTTGAAAACTTTGTAAGAGATTGTTGCAAAAAACTATTGTAATAAAAGATCTTTCATTGAATGGTGAATTCATCTTTGTTATGAGTAGCTAGCAAGATTTTTTCATCCCTTCGACTTCAAGTAGCGTAAAGTAGAGTAGTTTTTTTCATTTGCATGCAAGTAGATGTTAGCTGTGGACTTGTGAAGTTAATCAAGGCAACTTCTTTTAATCCATACCACTAGCAGCTTGCTGACGGCAAGTTTGCCTTGTGTGGTCAACTGGAAAACTTTACAAACTTAACTTCGGTTGTGGTTCACGTCTTGGCATGCGTCGTCTTGATGGTGTCTTTATGTTGAACCGTGATTTGAAAACCTCTTGCCACTCCCTTGAAGATTGCACCGACTTTGTGTAAGTTGTCCAACGTGAGGCGGAGCAGAGTTTGGTTAAAGTCTGTTGAGATTGATCCCACGTCCCGTCCTTAGATAGAACATAAACTTCTTAGGCCCTACACTCATTTTAAATTCAGTTCATTTCTGGTTAACATTAGGAAACTTGTGCTCACTTGCCAAATCATTCTAGCCACATGAAATCCTTAATCTGTTGCCTGCTATCAGCTGCCGAACAATTGTGTAAGTCACCTCGTGATACCAGCAAAATCACAACGAACCAACTGAGGGTATTCTATTGCATTATCGGAACCTTGGGGTTGAAAGCATGAACTCACTCGCAATCTTAGCATGCTAAATACTTTGTTCAAGAGAGGATAGAGTATCCGTTGGGAAACTTTATTTTGTGTTGGTGCGGTCACAGAAATCACATCAACAAGTACCTTGACTTAGACAAAGAAGGAACATTCACTGGACCAAAAACATCAGAATGAATGTAATCAAGCAAACCAGAAGATTTGTGAGGACTGGAACAAAATGAAACATGGTGTTGTTTTCCATATATACAATGTTCACAGAATTCAAATTCGAGGTTACAATCTTCAAGCCCCTCAACTAGGTTTTTATTCTTCAAAGTTTTTAAACCTTTCTCTCCAATGTGGCCTAGCCTATGATGCCATAGCATAGTCTTTTCTACTAGAAGTTTAACTTCCATAGAGTTTACACAATTAGGAACATTTCCCTCTTTTCCTCCATGAGTAGCTTTCTATGACTTTCCAGAGACACTGTTACATTGAACAGCATGTTCATCCAGCTTGTACAAGGTACCAACACGAGCACCTCTTGCTAGCACCATAGAGCCTCTAGTCATCTTGCAGCCATTTCCAGAGAATGTGACTTGCACTCCAATATCATTCAGCATACTAACAGAAAGTAAGTTTCGAGCCAGACCTGGTATATGCATTACATTATTAATTCCCTTCACTCTTCCATCAGGGAATTGAATTCTAACTCTTCCACGGCCAACTATTTCCAATGAAGAATCACTTGCCAAATACACCTTTCCACTATCGTATTTTTCATACTTCGTGAACCAGTCTCTGTGAGATGTCATATGGAAAGATGCTCCAGAGTCAATCAGCCAGACATCATCCGATGCCTGTGTAGCCAAGGCTGCAATGAAGGCGTCTACATCACTCTAAGAAGAATCATTATCGGAAGAATTCTTCTTCTTCTTCTTTTTCTCCTCTCTGCAATCTTTTCGGACATGACTAGGTTGCCCACAATTCCAGCACTTCACCTTGGACTTCTTGCCAGGAGACTTTGATCTCCCCTCTGATTTCGATTTGGACTTCTTGTCCTTCTTCTTGCCTTTATCTTTCGATCTTCCTCTAACAACAAGGGCCTCCTTCGCCATCTCAGAAGATTTCCTTCTCATCTTTTCTGATAACAAAGAAGCAACAACATCTTCCATCTTGAAATTGGATGTTGTACTCCCAATAGCCATCACCAGGTGATCCCAAGAGTCTGGCAAAGAACACAATAAAAGCATACAGCGATCCTCTTCATCTATCTTCACACCAACAGATGTTAATTGCAATCAACATGTTGAATGTGTTCAAATGATTAGCTACTGACCCTCCTTCCTGCATTCTCAAAGTGCCTTCTTCCTCGAAGCTTTATTCACCAAGGACTTTCCCTCGATAAATAGATGCCTCTTCCACAAGGAAGATGCGCTCTTCATGCACATTGAGAAGAACGAAGTCTGCCAAACAGAGCCTTATTAGCCCCTTAGACTTTCTATCTGCAAGGTCCCAATCTTCTTGCTTCATGCCTATAGGCTTCGTTCCAAACACAGCAATCCAAAGATCACGACCAACCAACAGATCTTCCATTTTAAGTTTCCACAACTCAAAATTGCTGCCATTGAATTTCTCTATTTCAATCTTTCCTGACGTGCTAGCCATCTCAATCTGTAATTCGAATTTGACAAACTTCTACTAGACTCCCACTGAACAGAATTGACTCAAAAAACCCAACGTACCCACAAGGATAACACAATTGGCCAGGCTCTGATACCACTTGTAAGGAAAGCTAAGGTGCAGAAACAACTCTCCTAACGTCAAAACCTCAGGAAAGAATGCAGAGACTCTTTTAAATTTTACAATTACAGTCCAACTAAGATGCACTTGAAATAGATAACAGAAACAGAGAATTAGACATACACATATGAACACCAGATTTACGTGGGAAAACCCTTACGGGAGAAAAAACTCACCACACCAAGAGAAGTCACTTTGTATTACAGTAATGGAGATTACATACAAATATCAGACTTATCTTTCTGATGTCAGTTTACAGTAGCTTTCACAATGATCAACCTTGTAAAAGAAACATTCAAGTTACAGTCTTCATAAAATAGAATTCACACTGATACACATCGAACAATTCACCCAACCATCGAACCGATCCTTCTAACCAGACTACTTCTGCAATCTCTGAGTATATCCATGACGCCCCTGTCTGTCGAACTTCCTCTCAGTAACGACCGCAACAGTCCCACTGCTAGTGGTTCCCATTCGGCTTTTCTGATTGATCGAATACAAGCCACGTAGGATAGTCTTCACTCAGTCAAAGGCGTTCACCCTGTGTTGGCATGTCGGTGAGACACTAACCGTGTCTCCCCGATGCCACGAAGTCAACATTCGATATCGCCAAGAGTCCATACTATCGGCAAGATGTTACACCGAGTCCAGAGAGCTATCGCTAAGACTTCGCCATGTCGCCAAGACCTCATACCGATTATCATCACTAGTATCACTATCACCAAGACTTATTGCTTTCGCTGAGAGATCATACCGAGCCTTTATGTTATACCGAAACGTTCAACAATCGGCAAGACTTATCGCTTTCCCCAGGAGATCATACCGAGGTTTTATGTTATACCGAAACATTCAACAGTCGGCAAGACTTTCCTTCATCGCTGAGAGTTCATAGCGAAGCCTCCGTGTGTAAAATGCCGTGTGAATTTTTGCTCTAACTTTCTGTTTTGGCCCCTTGAAATTGCGTATAACACTTGAGGTGTGAGCTGTTAATGTGCTGTTATAGTTTGCTGATTGTTTACTGTTATTGTTTGCTGATTGTTGCTTGGTTTGAAGGGAACTCGTTTGTTTGTTATCAATACTGCTGTCAAGATGTTTTAACACCCCTGTACAATACCCTGCAATTTCTGCCTTAAATTTCCTGTTTATCTCTTGTGAGTTTTGTCAAATAATTTCCTTCTAATCCCTGCACTTGCTGTTTGCTTGATGATTCTGGGTATTTGTTTGCATTAGAAAATTACAATAATAAATGTGGCTCTAAAGAAAGCATTCAAAGACTTTATTGAGCTGAAGATATTCATGCAAGATATTTTTTCATTCCCATCACTGTGTACAATTGAATGGACTTGCAAACATGCATTTACAGCCACTAGTGATCTGTTCTTCATGCAGTTACCGTCTAGAGCTAAGGAGTATTATTGTCACACAGGTGTACTACTTACAGCATTAAGACTAACTGAAATTCGTGTAACAACAGTAAGGGTATTATGTCATACAGTTCACATGTAACCTACAATGCTACGTGGGTTTGACATTGCTGATGACTGTTCCCAAATCTGACTAAATTCATTTAAAATAACATCTACAGCAGTTGACGTCTGGGACAGGAGTTTGCAATCTCAGTAAACACACATTCAATATGGTTTCGATAAAATAACCAGCTATCTCAGGAGCAGAAGGTATTAATGTCAGAACTTACAAGTGCTGTGATGTTCAGGTACAAACCCATCAAAATACAAGGTTATTATGCAAGGGTAACCAGACCTGGAAATTGTTGTTGTAGTTTAGCATGGTTGAGATGACCCAGAATGCTTCGGTGGTGACAGCAACACACAACAACCTCTCACCAGTTTCGTTTCTTCTATCAGCCAAGTCGTTCTGCACTCAAAAACCCAGGCGTCACCTCTACTGGCCTCCAATATTGCCCACGACTTGAGAACCGAGCTGTAAATAGTCCGTGGCTCTTAACAGCAACACGTCTTCCAGTTTCCTCTGTGCGTTTCAGTTTCCACGCCTTGGCAAGCATTCCGCGCATGGGAAACAAAATGCACGGACTGTGCAAAAGGTTCACTCACCAAAAGCGCGCCAGCATACCACCCAATATCGTTCCAAACAACAGCAAAATTCCGGAACTAAAGCCACCAGAAAATACGCAATGGATTCTGCACTTTCTTTGCAAAAGCTCCCCAAATCGTCATATCCATGGAAGGTATCTCTCCTTCAGAAAATACTGAAATCGTTCCAGCTAGGGGTTGGTCTTTCACACCCGAAACTGGACAAAGATGGTCTTCCAAACCCTAGGCGAGTTGTCTCCTGTTCTTCCGTGAAAATTCATGAATGTTCAAAAAGGTCCAAAAGAATGCTTCCTTATTTTCTTTTGTATTTCCCTCAAGGGGCCCGATGAAAGCTCCAAATCATTTCAATTTTTTACACCATATAACATAAAAATGATATTTCATTTTATATTTTCGCCCCCACTTAAAGTGACTTTTGGTCAAGTAGCATTTTAAATATTTCATAAGTCACTCAATAAAGTGATTCATTTAATTACTCATATCACCCTTTTAATATTTATTTGAACCATAGGTAAATATTCGTAATTAAGTGAATGATTCCCTCAATTTCCACATTAGCCTCGGGAATTAAAAGAGCTATGTGATCTCCAGTCGTGCTAAAGGGAAGGGGACATCACACCGTGTTACCCCAAAGACTCCAATCGCCATGAGTCTCCCTGACCACCACTTGACACTGACCCGTCGGCAAGAGATCAACTCGGGCAGAGTGAGATATAAATTGTCACAGCGATCATAATGTCACAGCGATAGATACATTCGGCATGACTGAAGCAAGGTCACAACGACTAGAACTGTTCACCAAGGTTTCAACTGCTAGTCGGCTAGACACAAAGCATGTCACACCGACTTGGATCTCTTAGAGGTTTCAGCCTGTGGGATTGAGGCATATATTTCCAACAGATGTCAATGGCAAAGGGACACTTAGCATACTTATTTTCTTCATGATATGATTCTTTCTCTTTTTGTGATGCTCCCCCTTTCATGGAGACTTTCTAATGCTCCCCCTTGCTCTAATATTCCTCTTTCTTGACATCTATTTTCTTTATAACTATCTTTTGTTGTGGATCTCCACTTTCTTATAGTTCTCCTATTGTCCATCTCTTTTCTCTAATTGTTTGAAGCCTTTTATGCAAGAATGTTTTCCATCTTTCTATAACCTCTTCCCATCCTTCATATTGTTGTCAAATGCTTTGTAACATTCTATGCATGATCTTTCTTATTTGATTTCCACTCTTGCACATTGAAACTTCGTCGTGTAATAACCTTCCTCTTCTATGAAGAATTCACTACCTCAGGAATCTAACTTGAAGATAATCATCATTTTCAATGTGTCATACTTCTCATGCCTCTGATGCCTATATTATCACCATTTCCACTGTACTTTGCTGCCATGCATTATTCATGCTTTGATGTAATGCCCCCAATTCTTTAGAGTTCGATTTGCTCTTGAGACGTCCTTATTATTGATCGATTGCATCTGATCAATAATTGATTATCATCATCGATGTTTGAAGGATGATCACCACCGAACCTCAAGGAAGTCAAATTGTAGTTGCTCCTTAATCTGAAGCTTATCAAGTGAATAACGAATAACGTGGAGGTTTGACCAAATGTTTGATTCACCATCCGTATGAAGTCGAGAATCTAAGAGTCCTCCATGGCACATAGTGACAAAGACCAAGATTTAAAAGTCGTTATGGTGCCAAGTCAGCAATAGAAGACAAGTGAGCATATATGCGAAAGCATATAAGACAGCCACCAATTACATGCTAAGGAATATCATTGGAAAAATAGTATAAATTTGAGAGCCGCCGATTTCTAAAACTCTATAGAATGAAGCATATTACTCAATAATATCGAGCTTTTATATTAGTCAATATTGACCTTCACAACCTTAACATATTGAAGGACAAAGTATATATTTAGGGGCAATAATACATGTCTTAAGTTGCCACTTTGACATTCATCTTCAAACGGAAGGAACAATATTGACATCCAAGTCTTATTGGCAGATGCCTCAAAGGAGATGCGACGATATGAAGTTCAAGGTATTTTATTGCTATCAATAACAAACATTAGGGTGGGGCAAGGCTGACGTAAAGACAAAGCAATATTTGTGTGCTAATTATTAGATCACCACCTCATTTCTATGTCGTTTCCAATAGCCAAACTGTTTGAAGATTACTCTTCCGATAACCTATATTACATATTTCAATTTAAGGAAGGCGCAATCAATTACACTAGCGTATCATCACTTTATTCCAGTCGTAGCCTTTAAGTAAAAACCATAGTTGTTAAAAGCACTCTATATTGGACGGTTAAAGGATTTCTATAATTGATAATCCTAAGCTAGGAATCGAGCTTTCCTTATTGGATCGCAAGTAATGGAATTTCTGATATATGCTTTGATGAATGAAGGCTCCGCTCCTTATATCAGGTGCTTAATATCTTACATTCAGCGATAATGGAGTATAGAAAGGCAGTGTTTAGTATTATTGCAGCAGTTATATTTAATAAAAGCTTATAGGAAATGAATTAAGTTTCCAAAGCAGCGGATAAACTAAAAGGGGCGAGCGATTATTTTCCAATAGTTAACCTTAACTAAAAGTCATGACCATTTAGAGGGTCATTCCAATTCAAAGAGGTGCATCTTTATGATCAAGGCATAGAGATATAAAAAGGAAACATATTTCATTGAAGGGGGATTATGATGTGGAGATATATATATTAATACTCAGGTTTGAGTGCTCCTAAGGAGCCCATTTCCAGCCAATCAAAGATGCATGATTAAACAGCAAGTTCAGATATAGCATCCATTATAAATTGCATGAATATAGAGATAACTTCAGAAATAGCAATCTAAAGGAGCCTAACCTCTTGCAACAATGCATGGTTCTAAAATAACATATTAGAAACAGCATTATATTTACATGGCATATTGCCATTATTAAAATAATATTTATTTCTGGTTTCTTAATTCATATCGTTAGTATATCAATATACTACTTGCTCTTAAATAAACCAAAATGCATCATCTTTACTCCCTTTAAGCTTTTGGCATAATTTGACATCGTTACAAAAATATTGGATGACAACCTTTGTCAATCCAAATAAGAGAAATAAATCAGAAATCTATTGATCCGGAGCACGGGTCATTACATTTGAACTATATTTTGCTAGAGTGTTTATGATTTATATTTTTAACCTCCATCATCCCAAGAACATAACTCAATGATCTTGTTGTATCCTTAATCATTCTTAAGTCTTTCTTTTCTCCAATTATATCTTCACTTTCTCTACTAATTCTTCCCTTTTGATCAATGACAATGGATTGCTTGTACAGAATATGCCTTTAGCTGATCTATCTTGAGTTGTCTTCTTCATGGAGCTAAAATAATGCAATGGTTAGCTCCCCCTAAACACGTACATCTCTTTAAGGACTTAGTGATATCTCTTGTGCATGAGGCACAAGCATAGTTTCTTCCCTTTGCTCTTGTTTCCTTCTCCATACCTCTTCGTAAATTCTTCCTTTTGCTTATTCATGGCTTCCACTTTCTTGTTTTGCTTAGGGTATTCCACAAAATTACTTCTACATGTTGGAAAGGAAGCCCAACCATCACTGCCCTTTTGTCTTCCTCTTCCCATGTACTTGCCTGAAGAGTTGATACAATTCCCTTCTTATTCTCTTTTTGGTGTAGATGAAGACTGATGTATTTGGGCTGATTAATAAAATAGTGTGACCTGCTTTCCTTGGTGGATGTAGCCATTTTGATGATGAACCACATCAAAACTGGTGTCCTATTATTGTCTTATTGTTCTGTATCTCTATTCATATTTTTGAGTCTAATTTTCTGCTTATATCTTTTTCAATCTGCTTTTATTTACTCAACACTACACAATTGTGCCATATGCCCATAGTTTTTGCACTTGTAGCACACAACATTGTAATCCACCAAATAACCAAAGGAATTATAGTTCCTTCTTGAAGCCTCATATGCACTTCTATTCTTATTATGTTGGCAATAGGTGTTGTCATGATGTCAACCCAATATGGGTTGTCATTGATGTCAGATGTAATACTAAAGTATGTACATACTCCAAGCTAGTCATTATAATATTATATCAATTGGTACAAGTCAACAAGGCAATATAAGGATGAATAACACTGAAATGATGATCTATGTGTGATGTGGAGGTGGGTACACTTGTTCCAATATGTTTACAACATGTCTACCATGATATCATCTCAATTTGGTGTACCGCACATAGAGACAAGGTGCAAAAATTTCACTAAGACATTCACAGTGGAGACTCTAAGGCAAAGTCATGGTTTTTCTAGTCCGCATCTTTTCGTTGTGCAAGATTATGTCTTGCAGTTTAGATGATATGTTGGTCAAGTTATGAAGGCTCTATATCCAAGAAATCAAGTCATCACACCCTCTACAGTGAAAGTTACATGTAATAGTGTTCCGGTCTGTGCTCTGGCAGAGTATTGTGCTGATGAAAGCTTCCTAGAATGCTCTACATTCCTCCGAAAGTGAAGGGATGATCTTGCGGTTTTGTAAATATGTTCTGTAATGATAAAAGCATACTACTTAGCAGTATCAAGAAATGTGGTGGTCCACAAGTTCATCTTTTGAATGACAGTTAGCTATAGTATGTCCGGGTTGCTCTATTCCTGTATATTCAATGGGTTTATCCCATAGTAACGAGACTCGGACTCGGCTCGGACTCGGCGAGGGTGACTCGACTCGCAACTCGGCGACTCGGGACTCAAACTCAGTGCAAACTCGGCAAAATGAAAAAAAGTTGAAAAAACCCTAGAAATTTAGAGATTTTAAAGGATTTAAAACTTGTTTCAAGCACCCTTGATTGAATACAACACAAATAAAAGCAAATTTGATCACATGCACAAGTATACAACGATCACATAAGTATAAAGTACACAAATTGTAGTTGCGCTGCTGAAGGAAATAGCATACTTAGATATATAAAATTAGTCAAATGTATACAAAACTCATGGAATATGAAATCCATGACATCAAATGTTCCATACAAATATGAAATATCAAAACAATAGCTATAAGTCTATGACTCTATGGCATAGTGGAGCCAACATCCTTCCTACGAAGGCGTCTAAGGGTCCTGGATGATGTTGCAGCTGCAACCATAGTCTCGCCTGTGTCTGACTCTCCATGCCACTCTCACCAACAACAGCTATGTCTCCTCGTGCTCTAGCCTCCTCCTCAGCCATGGCCACAACCTCGGCCTCTCTCTCTGCCTGGTCCACCCAATCAAGGTCCTCGTCACTAAAGACTGCACTGTAGCCTCAGTGATCCACTCAAACTGTGGATCAACCTCCTCTAGACTAATCAGGGTTTTGTCGTGGTCAAAAAGCTTCCTGTATCTGAGCTGAAGGTTGTAATGAACATATACCAAGTCATTCATCCTCTCCACTATCAATTTATTGCACTTCTTGGAGTGTATGTGCTCAAACATACTCCAATTGCGCTCACAACCAGATGAACTGCATGGCTGGCTCAATATACGAATGGCAATATTTTGCAGGATCAGTGTATCAGAACCAAACATATGCCACGATCTATCTGAGATGAGAAAAAGAAATAAAATCAATCTCATTTCAAGTTTCAAGTTCAAGTTCAACATTTAATAATAAATTATAGTATAAAAAGATGAAAATTATGCCCTTAAATATATTTTTACCTGGCAGTAATGTTGTCCTACTATCTTTGCACATTTAACGTGCAAAGAAGTCTCCTTGTGCCTTAGTGAAGGCATCTATCTCCTGCACCATCTGTGTAGTAACAGAGGGCAACATCCGCTCTATCGTCATGTAGAGCCCACTAAGAATTTCTCTATCTGCACGGAAATCACGACGGAATTGGAAGGCCGGATTTAGGAAACATGTGGCTACATGGATGGGCCTATGAAGTTGGTTTTGCCATCTCCTATCAATGATATCCCAAATGGGACGATACTTCTCCTCAACTCCACCATAGACTGATCTAATGGCCTCTTTGGCCCTATCCATGCCCTCATATATGTAGCCCATTGCGGGCTTCTCCCCATCTGCAACTCGTAGGAGAACTAGCAAGGGCTCAATAAACTGCAAAGTGCAAACATGTTTCACAAATAAGTGTGAACGAAAATAAACAAATAAAAGTAAGATATGATTAAAAATTAAAACATAATAAAGAATTAAATTTTACCTTCACAATCTCGTCCATTGGTGTCCAAAACCCTTGCTCATCAAAAATGCAATCAGCCACAACAATCCCTGCAATGCTTGTAGAAAAGGATGAGGAAGACCACTCCTCACTAGTAAACATGCGCCTTAAAGCTGCCTTTGACCGAATCAAGGATTGCATCGTGATAAAATCTATTGCAAACCTAGTGATGCCAGGACGAGACAACTCCCTCAACCCCGTGTATTGCCTCATAAGGTTAAGCACCCATGTGTGATTGTATACAAATTTGCATATGTTTTTTGCTGCATCCACACATGTTTTGATCCATGGGAGCTTGCCAAGATCCTCCAACATGAGGTCAATGCAATGGGCGGCACATGGAGTCCAAAATATAGTAGGGTGCCTCTCCATCAATAATCTACCAGCAGCAACATAATTTGTTGCATTATCTGTCACCACTTGCACTACATTCTCTTCCCCCACATCAGCTATCACCTCCTCTATAGCCTCACACAGGTATGTGGCATTTTTGAATTGGGCAAAAGCATCAATGGACTTCATGAAGACGGTGTCACCTGAAAAAATAAGCAAAACCAATTATTCAATAAATTAAAAAACATAAATCAGCCATATTAAATTATTAATCACTAAATCAAATTCAAATTTCAATGCATTGAGGGAAGTACAATTACCTCCGGAGGAAACTAGGAAATTAAGCAGCGTCCTATTTCTCCTATCGGTCCAACCATCAGTCATGATGGTGCAACCAATCATCCTCCACTGCTTGCGCTGCTCCTCTAATTGTGCTTTCACATCTGCCACCTTTTGAGTCAAAAGTGGGCCCTTTAATTCATCTTCACTAGGGGCTTTGAACCCCGCCCCACATATGGTTATGGCATCAACCATGTTTTGCCAAAAAGGTGACCTAAAACATGTCATAAATAAATTAATAAGTTACATAAGTATTGTAAAATGAAAAGTTTTAAGTTTTTAACTTTAAATTTGAATTCGATAATGAGATACATCTAGATTCTAAAATTTAAATATAAATTTTAAAACAATTAAACGAAAAAGAATTACCTGGCTACATGGAAGGGAATGGTGCAGTAGTACCAAAACTCTGCAATTGTCTTTTTTGCTTCATCATGTGCGTCCTTGTTCCAACCCATGCTCTTAAGCGACGGTTGGGAACCAAAAGTAGTGCGTGGTACAAAATATGAGTCCACCCTAGATTTACGAACTCTAGAGCCAATGCTAATACTACCACTACCACTAGCAGTAGCAGCGCCACCAACACTAGGAGCACGCATAGGCATAGCTGATGCAGAAGCACTAGCACAGCACTAGCACTAGGACGGTATGGAGGCATGGAAGAAGCATCTCCAACAACACCAAGTCCCTGTCCAACTCCAACACTCGCCAACTCTTGCTTCTGTTTCTTTTTCATTTCTTTTTGCATTTCAAAAGTTTCTAATTGCACCTGCACTTCACGAACAACCTCAGGAGGTGCTTTAGTGCAACCCACTGCATCATGGGTGGGTATGCATGCAAGATGGTATTTTAATCTATTTATGCCTCCATGATATATTGTTTTGCAATAGTTACATTTTGCGTCTCCTCTTTTCATTCCGGGAAAGATTTCAACATGTTTCCAAGCAGGGTCTTTTCTGACTGGGGTTTGAGACATTGTGAAAATAGTAATATAGTTTGATTTGCAAATGAATGTGGCTGCAATAACAAATAGGGTTTCTAAAATTATTTAAGTTGCAAGTAGGGTTTGTAAAAAAAATATGCAAACTCAAAAAAACAATGATTTTGCAAATTACAATGAATTATTTGTTAAAAAAACACAAAAAAAATCAATTAAAATCAAACTTACCTCTTAGATTTGGCTTGGAATGCAATGCAAACTCCTCCCAATCACTGGTAATGAGCTCTCAATGCACCTCCTTGCTGGTATGAAGCTCCCCAAATGATATATGACCCTGGATTTGTCTTCAACAGCTTGCTGGTTGCCCTCTCTTCTCCTCCTATTTTTCTTCACAACTCTTTCTTCTCCTCCTATTTTGCCAAATGAATAAAATGAGGTTGCTTTTAGGGTTGGGGAGATAATATAAGACCAAAAAAAACAAACTTAAACTTTCTTTTTTTGTTTTTTTATTGAGTTTTTTGTTTGTTGCCACCGGCCGTGTCCAGGGGTCGGGACTCTCTTGGACGCGGCGCTTCTGGCGCGTCCGGCCTAGACGCGTCTGGACGCGCCCGCGTCCGCACCTGCTCTCCCAGGACTCGTCCAGGGGTGCTCAGCGCGCGACTCGCCAAGTCCGAGCGAGTCCCGTAACTATGGACTTTATCCTTCTACACCAACATATGATGATCAGTTTCTTCAGAAGAAGGTTGAGAAAATATTGTGCATAAGCTATAATGATTGCTTCTTGGTCCGCATGATAGTTTTGGTCTCTCCCTAGGAATGCAAAGCCGAACAGATGGCAATTTTGATTATTTGGACCAACAGACTTGACTCCGTCATCAGCAGTTATTCCTAATTAGTTAATTTTGTTTTGGAGAATGTGATATTATGTGTTTGGATCTTATAATATTGTGTGCTTATCCGCATTTGTCTCTCTTGCAAATATTATACATAATTGGAGCCAACCAATGAGATTTCAGGAGTTCTTTCTAAAGGTCATCTTAGAGCCGACCTAATAAAGGTTTTGAGTTTTTGCGGAGGATATCTATAGAAGATCAAATTCATTTGTGAAGATGATGATTAATAGTGAAGTGATATAGAGAAGAATGAAAAAGATGAAGTGTCCAAAATCAGTGTGAAGGGCTAATTGTGTGAAATAGTGACTGCAACTTCAGCATGTGTTAGATGCTTCTTCAAGGCAGTTCATAACCAATTTTCTTATTCTAATTTTTCATGTATCTTGCTCTGAGATAGTGAGTCTTATCAGGTCCATTGTATCTTGCTCTAAGGTTGTATACCTTAGTCTACAAGTCCATAGGAAATGAGCCTTAAAACATTGTAATTCTTGTCAACAATGAGCTACATATGTTGTGAGTTAATCCTCACCGTGGTTTTTCCCTCATTGGGTTTTCCACGTAAAAAATCCTGGTGTCTCTATGTGATGCATGTGTCTCTTCTTCTCTTTTCAGTTATTGTGGTGTGTTGTTAATCTGCAAATGGAATAATTAAGTTTTAATATATGTTGATTCACCCAAGGCATCTTCCACACAAGCCCTCTTCACCAGTTGATTGTCAATTTGCTAGTAAACATCTATAATGAATGCCCTGCCTCATTCAACCTACAAAAACCTTGTATTGTTTTGTTTGCCCACTATGGAAATATTTTGCAATGTGATAAATATACAATGAACAATCCATTCAGTAAATTTACCCTGCGACACTTAACATATTGATTAAATTGATAGATATGCATTTGTAATCAGAATGCTATACGGTAGAATTACAGTGATTGTAAAACTTTATTCACAATATTTTCTGACACCTTTCATGCTACCAAGACACATGGAAATGTACTCTCAATATCAAGAATACAAAACCTGTCATTTATTTTTTTAAATTATTAAAGCGAGAACTGTGAACAGCATCATACCTGATATTTCACGAGTCAATAATGTTCATTAAATAGACCCTTGTGTGAAATGCATGAACTTCTCACCCAACAAAACCATGTCATAGAAACTAATGCCAAAACCCATGCCAAGATCTCTAGAAATTTTATTTTTGTGAAACTATCATGTGTCATGCACAAAAATCTTGTTCTGCACATTTATAGCAGCAAATCTGCTTCGCAAAAGTATCAAGATGCATCTGTCATATCACCCTGAAAGATTTTCAATTTGACACATTGCAGGGTAGCCATTCCAGCTTTTGGCCAAGCCAAGACATCTGGTGCCGTCATTTCTAATTTTTGGCTCAAGGAATATATCATGAATAGTAGTTTATACTTTATAGTGTCTACTTCATTATAGTCGATGTTGATACTTTCAAGACGTGATAATGCTCGTTTTATGGCAGAACAGAAACCAACCAAAGCAAGAAAAGGGATTCCTTACATGCTGGAATTCGATTTTCAGACATAATAAGAGAAATTGACACCTGACACTTTGACTGTTAACACCATCTAAACAGTAGCTTGAAGTTGTTACCTTACTGTTGCCACTACCATTACAATATGCATATTTTAGGGAACAGTGCAAATGACTCAAAACTGTGAACCGTAAACTGTAAACTGTAAACTATAAGATGAAGAGAAGTGCAAGTTCCAATTTTCATATAAGTGGAGTTTTCTCATTTATTAAATTATGTAACAATTTATCAGAATTTAATTGTTCAGTCAATCTTAGTGGTTTATAAAAATCCATTTCTAATGATCACAAATAATGCACTTATACTTAACTGTGTCCATCCATATGAAGCTCGCATTCCAAAAATAAAGAGATTTACTATAAAAATAAATAGTAATAAATGACAGAATTGTTGGTGTTGGACTACTTACAAGAAGGATGAGATGATGTGAGTATAATGGCATCAAGCGTATCATGCACAAGTTTACTGTCCACCAAAAAACTGAGGTATCCTTTTAGAGAAGCCTCCCAAGAACCCTGAGGTTGTTCAGGATCAGGCTGAGGCCCTTGTTGTTTTGTATGAAGTCTCATTGCCACAAATCGCATCTCCTCTGTAAATCCCTTGGCCTCTCCAGGGTGCAACTTTCTCCTCCTTTCCTTCTTCGGTTGAGCAGGAGCAGCTGACAACATTAATATTGGCTTCCCCACTCTCATTGCTCTTCCCCTGTCCTTCCTAAATATCGGTAGCTGAGGCCTCATGTACGTTGACATTGCTGTTGCCCTGTCTTGCCTAAATATCGGTAGCCGTGGCCTCGTATACACTGACATTGCCGTTGCCCTGTCTTGCCTAAATATCGGTGGCTGTGGCCTCATATACACTGACATTGCCATGACCCTCTTCTTATCAATGGAAGCCTTCTGGACTGTTACCTTCCGGACTGTTAATGGAGGCCTTGTGGACTGTTATTACTTCGCTTGCGAGGATACACCACTAACTTCTACAGAGGTCGCGGGGAAATAATTAGTTAAGGAAAATACACTTTCTCTGAGTTTAATATAAATTAATTCAGTAGAATGCATACACGTGTATAGATTATTTTAGATTAATTAATGATGATATGTGGATAATTTAATTTTTAAATTAGATGTTATTTTAGAAAAATAAATGCGAAATGGGAAGGGGTATTTACTTTTAGGATTGATGATGAATGATTTTGATAAAGATTATAGAATTTGTTTATCTTTTGATGGTATCTTTTTTAGAGTGTGTTTTTTCATATTATATAGATGGCTTGGATTGAGTTTGCATCTTCATATCACTTTTGTGTCCACAAATCTATCTTTTGTCACGAGGATATGATTGCACTAATCATATGTTTGTGTTCTTAGATTTCTCAAATATGTTCTTCTTTGCTCTATTCAAAGATTAGCAATATTTATAAATATCTTTATAGGGTTGTCAATCAATTGGGGGACATGGTCTCCTAAGTCAACCCCTAGAAAATATTGGTTTTACAATTGTGTAAAGGATTGGTAGACAAAAATCAATGCCCTAGAATAAAACTATAGACTTATTTGTTTTAATGCACCAAACTAAAGTATTTTAATGAGTACTCATTAAATGATCTAGGATGAGAGAATATTCAAATATCAAGCTTGATGAAATTGAATGTCTTTAAATACAAGTAGATAGTATGCAAATGTGCATTTAGTTAGCTCATAATGGCTAGTGAAATAGACAAAAGTTAGTCAAACTTGAATTTAAATTTTAGAAATTCAAAGATCAAATCTACAACCATAGATCAATCTTACACTCATTGGAATGACCCACACTGATGAAATAGTAACTTATGTGCAAGAAATAAACATGTCTAGTGATGAAGGATGTAATAAATGTGGTTTACATGAGGAGATGTGTAGAAATAGATAAAATGAAAATAACCATATAAAAATGAGCACAACTTCATACAAGATTGTATGATTTGTCAATATGTAAATGTATGAAGACATTCTCTCATAATGGACATAAAACTAATGGGAAGTGGCATGTGTATATAAATTTCACCATTATATTTTCCCCCCCACTTTGAGGTGCATGTAAATCATGTAATTTTTTAGGACTAAGACAACATTAACCTTGAAATTTCATGTATATTCATGTGTCTTCAACACCTTGCGAATGGGTACATGGATGCCTAGAGGATGAATGGCTAAATTTTATTTAAGTATTATTTTCTCCTAATAGACTTAAATATTGGTTGTAATGGCATTGAATAAGGGATTATATGCTTACAATAAGCGGTTACTTATTGTTAGGGTTGATGATATCAACATTGCAAACATATGACTATCAGTCTTAACTTTAATATTTTAATAGTCGATTATTATTTCATGCAACTCCAAAAATCACAGAAGGGGAACCTCAATGTCTCATAGAGGAGAAAAATTTCCTTAATTAAATTGTCAT
Source organism: Sequoia sempervirens (assembly GCA_007258455.2). Lineage (NCBI taxonomy): Eukaryota > Viridiplantae > Streptophyta > Pinopsida > Cupressales > Cupressaceae > Sequoia > Sequoia sempervirens. Next base: position 243,454,643 of record VDFB02000007.1, on the reverse strand, counting down.
AGGGGAAAATATGGGCATTAGAAGGTGCAATTAAACAATTGGAGTTAGGAAACATCAAAAACCCAAATAAGAAAGATCAGATAAACCCATACTCAATGAAATTGGTATGCAAATGCTTGAAAGATGACAAAACTAGATCAATAATTCAATTCAATTAAAAAGACTCAAACATTACAAACCTATAATCCCATTGTTGGATTATGCTCCAAATGTATGTGGATTGCTCTATTAAGCATAACCCATGATTATAAAAGTTTTGATTGATGATAGATGGATGATCTTGATTTACAAAGTTGATCAAATGTTCAAAAGATGAATGTTCATGATAATTGTGAATGATTTTTATGAAGAAATGACTTGTTTTCTAGATTTTCAGGTTGTTTGATCAACAATGGAGATTGAAAATGAAGATCAATAGCTAAGAGTGAATCAAGGAGATCAAGGGTGGAGAATGAATAAGAGCCCAAAATATCCCTATTCAAGGAAATTGGTTAAAGACATTTTGGAGGGAAAATATCTATTCAAATTTGAATTTGAATTTGAAAAATGGAATATTTCATTTTGGAGGGAATATGGCATTTAGATATTTTGGAGGGAAGAAGATATTTTGAATTAGGAATATTCTCTTTTTAAAAATGGAATATGCTTTGTGCATATTGGAGGAAAAATAGGAATTAAATAATTAGGAAAATTATTTAATTGTGAGGTGAGAGAAAAATCAAAATTAATTAAATAATTGGAATATTATTTAACCATGATGGGAGGAAAGATTAATGTTTAATTAAATAATTCAAAATTATTTAATCATGATGGGAGATAGAAATCGAATTTAATTAAATAATTGGAAAATTATTTAATCATGATGAAAAGAGGAAAATTTGATAAATTTTGGTAAATTAATCAAATAATATTAATTATTCAATTAATAAAGGAAAATAATGAATTTAATCAAATAATTAGAAATTATTTAATTAAAATTGAGGAATTAGGTGATAATGAGGAAAATTATGTTAAATAGGTGAATTCAAATGTATGATGCATACAGAGGAATTTTAGGTGTGTATATTTTTCCCCTCTTTGACCTGTTGTGTTGTTTCAAAGATGTATACTATTGATTAGAAAAAAATTTAAATAATTATGATGCCCCAGTGTGCCCCAACAGATAAAGGAAGGAGGGAAGGATGGTAGGCTACCTCCTCAAGAGGTTGGCCAAAAAAAATAATTTTCAATTCGATCTCACGACGGGATGACGGGATTGGTTTGATGAAGATGGAAAGAAAAAATCAGGTCCTATGGGTCCTAGAAACTAGTCCAGTGAGATGGTGAGGATGAAGAGTAGGCTGAAGAAGAATAGAGGTCCATGAAAATTAGGGTTTTAGGGAGTATATATAAGCTTTTAGGTTCATTTCCAATTCATTTGCACCCTCAAAGTTGGAAAATCTAGAGCTCAAAGCACTCAACACCCCTTTTCACTCTCAAAGACCTCAATGCTATGGCACATAATTTGTGCCCCACACCGTGAAAACATTATTCTTTAGTTCCAGTGGCCAGCCAAAGCAAACCCCTTGATATGTGTCTAATCAATTTTACTTTACACGTAGTTCTAGGTAGCAAAAAATATAGCTAAAGGTAAGTCAATAAATACGACACAAAAAGTATGACACTTTTGAAACCTGACGCCACACATCTGAACACCTACGTGATGCTTTTTTCAAAAGTTGTTGAACACACAGGATACCGAGAGGGGGGTGAATCAATATCTACAAAAATTTATACCCTTCCAAAATGCAAACTCTTCAACACAAAACAAACTTCAAATCAAACCCTTAAACAAATTAGTAGCAATGAAAGATATAGCAACTTATTCCTCTAACCAGTTCAACAACCTTTAGCAATGAAAGATACAACAATCATATCCTTCACCAGATTATGAGCAAAGAAAAATGAAACAAGGAACACACATGCACAATATGGAACCACATTTACGTTGAAAACCCAATGAGGGAAAGACCACAGTGAGAGTTAACTCGTAATATAGAAGCTCAATGCTTACAAAAAGGCTCACTGCCAAAAGAATTGCAAACTAAGGTACACTACCTTTGAGCAAGATACAAAGTACTTGCAAAACTAAAGTGCATACAATTTTAGGGGCAAGATACAAGGACCTAATAAGACTCACTATCTCATAGCACAATACAAAAATATTATAAAGAATTGCAATATTTGTTAATAATTCACTCTGTTGATTGAGGCATTAAAGCACATTTGATCACACTTTCGTACTTCCTTCTATGAGATATCCAATTACACTCCACGCACTCACTTCCACACTTCCTCTTCTCTTGCATCTAAAATATTCTTGTATTTATATCCATTGCAAGACCTCAAAACATCAATTAGGTCGACCAAAAGAAAGATAAATAATGATTTCAACAAGTCAGCCATAAAACATCAATGTGGTCTTATCTAGGAGATAGAGAGGACCAAAAACAAACTTAATACATCTTCTAATGTGATCCCAAATAATCTATACATTGGCGCACACCAACCCAAGTCGACAAGGAAACATGTATATAAAGTGTGAAGCACATAACCAGTCAGCCCAAAAACATAACTTCAATTGAATTTAATCAATGTGGTTCTAACCAAGATAGGTCAAGACCCAAATCCATCTTAACACAACTTCATATGTTGGCACAAACCCTTAAACATAAACCACAAGCAAGATGACAAGCCCTCTCGACGAGATATCCATAAATTACCTAGAAGACCAACTCAAACGCAATGCAACACCAAAAGAGATCAACCACTACTATTCGGATCACAAAGGGATGTTCCTTGAATATCCAACAACATCTCCAAGTAATTATTTTATAGTTTCATGCCACCAACAACTACTACAACCCAAACATGAACATAATACTTCTTCCCACAAACACAAAATGCACAACCATGAGGTATAACATTAGCATATCAACTTGTGGACCACTTCAATATATGAAATTGGAACTGAGACACTACATAGACACTGAGAGCACATTCACCAAGTTGTAGGAATAGAGACATCAATATGGAAAAATGTGGAGCATTTTTTGGACTAGTCCTGACAACCAATAACACTGCCAACCTTTTGCAATTCACATAAACCTCCTTGACAACACAGGTGACCTATAAAGCTACGAGTGCAACATCCACATAACACAAACTTTGAATCCCAAACCACAAGTCCATACTACAACAATGGAGAAATGCGAAGCATTCTCAAAAATAGTCTTCTCAACAACTTCTAGGAACGCAACCTTTCAACAACTTGCGGAGACCAAAACTTTCTTGCATCAAAACATACTTCTTCAAGAACAACATGAGAGAGAATACAACATGTTATAGGTCATCAGAAACATCTCTCCATCATCAACAATACTTTTAATCCCCATCTTAATACTTCTATTCATCATGAAAACAACTTTGTTGGCAACAACTATACACAATACTTCTTTACATGACATCCAACCATGAACTTTAGGAACTCACCATCATGCAACAATGATAGCCCAACCAAAATTTTGTCAATAATAAAAACTAATGCCAATCAATAATGCAACTATCTTCCCAAGAGATGACAACCAATACCAACAATCTTCCAAACATATGTAATAATCTCCTCAAGTGTTGACATCAATGACAACCACTGCCAACAAAAGCATCACTATTTCACAAAAGCGAGTGGGTTAGAAAAATTGGACCACTTATGATTGTGGTCAAGTGACACATTTGATAAAACACTCACTTATGAAAATGGTAAAGTGACGCTTTTGAAAAAGTGATTGCTTTTGACTATGATAAAGCAACACTTTTGAAAAAAGCTTGCTTTTGTTCTAGGGCTACTCAAATTTAAATTTTTTTATAATTTTTTGATAAATTGACATTGTGAAAATTATTCTTGCAGGTTGTACTAGACCCATTTTATCATGAGAGCGACAATCGATAGTCTTGGATCATACAACACACTTTATCGAGATCATATGAAGTTTCTCAGTGTTGTGGGGCTATACTACATTACATATATGCTAGAGATTAGGGTTCACAGAGCCTTCATGACTACCTTGGTTGAGAAATGGTAGTCAGAGACATCTTCCTTCATGCTACCAACTAGGGAGGCCACCAAAAAACTTGAGGATGTTTGGTGTATCTTGTTGGTACCCATCTATGGAGAGAGGGTAGTGTATGATCCTAATCATGGTATTAAGGCCTTAGAGAGAGTGATGGAGGACGATGATCTAGATATTTATGATAGGCAGATCGACCAACATTAGTATATTAGGATAGTCAATGACACCATGATAGTGATTGCTAGTTTGATTTGCGAGAAGATCATGCCTGATAGGCGATCTAAGGGCTTCAACATTGGATGGTGTCAGGTTTTAAAATTGATTATGGAGGGGGCTTATGTTTTTCCTTGGGGAGTGTGCATCTTAGCACACTTATACCATGATATACATCACATAGTGTATAGGTCAACTACTAGTCTATCCATTATGGTTACTTTGCTACACATCTAGGCCTAGGAGCACATTGTTGTGCTTAGGCTAGGGTCAATGAGGCAGATCAAGGGATTGGCTACCTGATGGTTTATTGATATGATGATGTTGACCCAACAACAACTTGGAGACATCAATTATTGGAGACATCTTATTAATTAGATGATCGAGTTCTAATGGAGGCTCTGGCTACATATTGAGGCATGGGATGATGATGAGGACCACCTTCCTTATTGTCACCAGACTAGGTGGCTCATAGGATGCACATAGTACATTTTGGAGCATTATCTTCCAGAAAAGGTCTATCGACAGTTTGGTGAGCCTTGGGATGTCCCTAGGAATGACTATCATGCAGTATTTGCTCAAACTACCCGAGAGATTATAGAGTGGGGGCTTATGCCCTCTCCATAGGTCACTATTACAAAGTTTGGGCAGCTCAGACAGGTAAGTGGATCTAGGTCGATGAAGAGGAGGAAATAGGGTTCACAATGGATTATGATGCATAGAGGATCTTGAGGAGGCTGTTACATTTCACACATCCTAATGGCGGTACGATTGGAGGACGGTGACACAGGGAGGCTAAGATGAGGAGAGCCCATCGATAGAGATAGATGGTGTAATGGAGGTGCTAGTTACAGAGGACTGGGTAAGGATTAGGCATAGGTGCAGGCACAAGTTGTGGCTACCATAACCATAGCACCAACAAGAGGATAGGGTGGTGGAGGAGATGTAGGGAAAATGACTAGAGGCTTTGGGTTGCTCTTCAGGATCAGGATCAGGTGAGATGGGAGCACTTAAGTTATCGTATTGAGAGGAATGGGTTGATGGTTTATCTAGCTCAGTGTTCTACTGAGCAAGTTCAAATGAGGAGTGAACAAGGATAGAGGACTCAGGAGATGGATGCAAAGATCTCCCATCGCCAACAGCTAGAGGTCTAGCTTACTCAGATGACTGTTGAGCGGGACTAGGAGAGAGGGTGGAGACAACAACTGGAGGTTGTTGGGTAGGGATAGGTGATTCTGTTGGCACAATATGTCTAGGCCATCTAGCTATTACAAATCAAGGCCACTTATTATAGGACCTTATATAACATAGTTGTTCTTGCTCATGATGCCAACCCAGATTCTCATTGAGGAGTGTAGCTGGTCTAGGAGGGTCAGATGGAGGGTCAGTGGGTAGGCCATCACAACCCTGATCATAGGAATTGACTAGACAGGGACACTAGTCACAGGGTTCACAGGGGGCTCGACGACAATAGATTCTTCCTACACAACAAATGGCTCCTCCTCCTCATTCTCTTGGTCAAGAGGAGAGGGGGAGTTCAATGTAGATACATTGTACATTCGATTGATGTATATTATAGATAGACCATTATATAGACATTCTTTTTATGCTTACACTCATCAACTTTGGATAGCCTCATGTATATATTTTTTATGTATATATCTGATGTATCTATCACACATTTTGATGATTGTATCATGACATACATTTTTTATGATGTATATATGAGATGATTATTTTTAGTGCGGCTATGATTATGATGTTATGTGATGCATTCTTTTACCTATGATATATGCTTATGATATGATGATATGATTATGAAATGATAATACCTATTTATGTGATGTAAATGTTATTCTCATGATGATGGATATGATGGATATATAATTGGATGATATGATGCTATTTTTGTATATTTTTGATGTGATTTATGATAATGTAATGATTGTATGATATGATGTGACTAATGTTTTTTGGATGCAAGATGAGATGCATGACTAATGCTTTGTGTGATGCAGTATGAGATGCATGACTAATGATTTGTGTATGTGGGATGTGATGCATGTTTTTTGTGTACATCATGATACTTGGATAGAAATTTTAGAATGATAGATATATAGAATAGACTGAAGTAGATGAAATGATGTTGATCAAATACCAATAAATCTATGGTTATTAGATGGATTTGACATTTTATTGGATATGTGAAGAGATAAGATAGATGATTTTTCTTTTTCTTTTAGGTTATGCTAAATTAATACAGAGTCATCCTTATTTTGATATAGCAAGTAGACACGATGCACCAAGGTATGAAGAACTAGGGTGGCGTTGTATCTATTTCATGGACTTTGACTCTACAAACAAATAGGAGTATCCTTGTACATACCTGACATATGAAAACCTTGTTTTATCATGTGAGAGAATGAAGCCATCAAAGCAAGTAGAAAAATACACAAAAGGTATAGAGAACCTGATATACAAAAGCCATTGTATTGTTTGAGACTATCCCTACACACATAAGGTAAGTATTTACCAAGGTTGTATTACAAGAACATCCCAAAAACGCAATAGATGAAAGCAATGATTATGCTCCATCACGTACCCCTCTAGGCACACCAAGATATTGAAGATCAAGGTGGATTTGAGTGAGTGATGGAATGAGACAAAAGATAAAACCAAAAGAAAAGACCGACTGACAAAACACATCAATGTCATCATATCTCTTACCAAATAGAGTAGTATTAGGTTACATCTAAAATGATGCATATTGTAGGAAAGATATATTTGTTAAGACATTCATTGGATGTTGATGTTGATTTAGAAATTAATTTTGACAATTGATATGAAGACTTTGATTTATTTTTTTGCAATGATCAAGACTTACAATTTTTTGTGAATGTTTGTATTTCTATGATTGCTATATTTAATTTTGTTTACTTTGTCAAAAGATGAGGGTGATGATAAATTTATTATGGATGGAAATTTTATTGGGGATGGATGATTGGTGATGCTTTTTTTCTTTATTTTTGGAACAAGTTTTTTAATGTTTTTGAGATTTCATATGTTTTGAGGTTATTTTTGTTCTTTTAATACTTTTGGAGTTTGTCTTTGGTATTATGTGGCATTTGGATGTTTTTGAGATTTTAATTTATTTGGATATTTTTTGGAATTTTTGATGATGCCTAGATCACGATGTGAGCTAGAAGACATAGATCAAGATTTATTCTAAAGCAAGATGTAAGTACCTACCCCTAGTGTCTAGCAATGTGTGGAGTACTATGAATGGATGCATGGATCAACATGATTAATAGATAGGTAAAGGATGCCAAGGACTATCCCGTGATAGGATAACATGTTCAGATTGAGAAGGTTGGTTGGATAGTGATAGATGTAGGTGATGGTATTATTGGATATCAAAATGCTATGTTGACACAAAAATAATACTTTATTCCAATTCAATTTTCTTCAGTATACATTACATATTTATAGGAATTTTATATCCTATATTATACAAAACCTCCTATAACAACTCCCTTACATAGATAATTATGTGACTAACAAATAAACGAACTCCTGAATATATGAGTTGTTAAAAAAACTCATAATACAAACAAAGAATCACTATAATATAATATTAAGTTTTTTTTTGCAACTTAATATTAATGTACATAACTCTATTTTATTAAACATACTAATCATGACACCCATGTGAACACTAATTCCTAAAATGCCCCTTAGTGTGAACATGGGAAGAAAGTACATCACATGAACTAAAAACATAATCATATGCCTATGCATAATTTTAGGTCTGCATACTGCTGTCTAGATCTTGCTTCACATGGTTACCTACATACAAGAACTTATCTTGCTTTCACTTCCAGTGAACTCATCACTGACCAACTACACTTCCAAGAAGTTTGAAAATAAGAGGATCTTTGTAGTCAGTTGCTCTCCTATAAAACTATTTATAATATCAATGATGTCCACATTCTTCTCTTTTCAAACTTGAACACTTTCAATTGCAGTAAGCCCAACTCTTGTGGCTCATGATCTTGATTCAAACAAAAGGAACCTCTCATCAACCTTTCGTAGTTTTCACATAGGTTTACCGCAAACCTATACATGAATAGAAACACACTCATCTATTCACCTCATATGGTTTTCTACCACTAACCATTTCAAGATCCATGAATTATATTACACTAGTGCTTTTGTTCAATATAATATTTTACACTAGGAGGTTAAATACGGAAATAACTCATAGAAAAATGGAAATGAAAGGAAATACCACTAATACGAAAGGCAAGCTCATTGTTAGTGGCTAACAAGAGGCGCTATTGTCCTCCAACCTCATGTACCTCCATCCTCCAATTTGACTCTTAGTCCTTCTTAGCCAAATGTAGCATTAGAATCTCCAAAAGTACTGTTAGATATAGAATCAACTCCATGTGCACATGAATAAGAGGATGTAGCCATACAAATACACCCTTTTTACTAAAATAAATACTTGTTAACTCCAAAAGTAATTATCTAGTATAGTGTTACTTCAAGCAAAAATAAGAGATTTCTCTTATCTCACCAACTCATGTATTACAGTTCTTGGATTTAAGTACCACAAATTATTTGAACATATCTCTTTTAAAAAATAAAGCCAAAATGAATTTAATCAACACTATCAACCAACTCTCCTTCCAATTCAATAGAGTTTTTGTGTCATCCATTCAAAAGAATCCCATCTCTAGCCATGATAGATAATGCTTCTCCAATAATATTCAAACTGAAAAAGCAGACACCGTGTTGAAATAAACTTCAATGAAACTCCATAAGAAACCAATTTAATCAACAAGCTAAAATTAAAATTTTAGAGCAACTGCAACAACCATCTAACAAGGAGAATGCAAGATCATTGAAAATTCAATGACACCAAATCATTAAACTCCTTCATAAATATGAATTATCTATCTTGGTGGATTTCTTTCACTAATACACTGCTCCAATGACATGATATTATTTTTCTTATGGTTGATGGCATTCAAAAATGGGTTATCATGTTAAAACTTGCATCCACTATTTTCTTCTCCAAATTGCTCACTCAATACTAAATATATCTTCAAACCATTTTTTGGGTTTTATTTTATCCTTCACCAGCTTTCCAAAACACTTTGAATTTTTAAATTTGGTTATGAAATGATAAAGATATTGCCATTTTACTATGACTGCGTTAAACTGATATACAAAAACTGTATTTTAAATTTAACACAAATTACTAAAAAAAAGAGTCTTGCACTACTCACAGATATAGGAAGGATAAATGCTTTGATATATCTAGCCAAAATAAAATTTTCTTCATTTCATATATGCAGGCACAAGATGAAAATGCTTTGATGCCATATTGGAAATCAAAATGCTATGTTGACATAAAAATATACTTTATTCCAATTCAATTTTCTTCAATATACATTACATATTTATAGGACTTATATATCCTATATTATAGGGAACCTCCTATAATAACTCCCTTACATAGATAATTATGTTACCAATAAATAGACAAACTCCTAAATATATGAGTTGTTAAAACAACTCATAAGACAAACAAACACTCACTATAATATAATATTAAGTTATTTTTTAACAACTTAATATTAATGTACACAACTCTATTTTATTAAACATACTAATCATGAAACCCATGTGAACACTAATTCCTAACAGGTAATGCATGAGAGGATATAATCAATGGTAATGACAATATCAATATTTTGCTAAAAAACAAGTTTGAAGTATATACCCCTAGCCTTTGTCAAGATCAATATGGATATGGAAGAGGGATGAAAATGGATTAGATGGATCATGGATTTATTATGGATGAGATGGATGAAATGGTCAATTTATTATGGATGATATAAGATGCTTCTACCTGGAATGGTGCACGTAGATGCTCAATTCTATTAGAAACAAGCAACACTGAGGGGGGGTGAATCAGTGTTCTGCAAAAAATAATTTTATTATTTTGATCTTTAATCCACTTATAACATTCAACCAAGAGTAATATGTAGAAAAAGAAAGCAAACAACCACAACACCATAACACAAGGATTTTTATGTGGAAAACCTATTAGGGGAAAAACCACGATGGATGACCAATCCACAATAAGTTCTGAGTATACTCAAAAGAAAGATTACAAAATGGGAATGCACTTGCATTTAGGCACACTTCCTAGAGCTCACTGCTCAAGATGGGAAGGCACACTGCCTTATAGAAATTTGGATTAGATCCAAGAGAATGAACTGATGAAATAACATCTACAAATGCTTGATTATAGTTCCTGTTAGGCTATGATGTTGATCTTTTGTCCTTCTGATTGATACCAATCTTTTGCTCTGCTCTGCTTTGACTTCCTTCACAAAATATTTATGCGCAAGTGAAACTATGCATAAAATCGCTCTAACACACTTCTGGTATTCGCAATACACATCGACAAACCACACATATATCTCTAAATGATATAATCGATCATCTATATATATCCACGACTAAGGATTTAATCGCTACAAGTTGGCTCCAATAAAACTTAGAAATATTTGCAACTTGTCAGCTCAAGTCATAAGTAAAATTCAATGCGTATCCATAACGGTTGGCTACACCTTATCTTAGACCCAAAACATAATGAGCAAACACAAAAATATTCGAACAAAAATTTCTTGAACATCCGCAACATGTTTTATCAACTGAGTCGGCCCCAAAATACTGATAAATAGAGAAATAACTACTAGATCTCCAAACTCACACAAGACTCAATATGAGGCACCGAGATTTTTGAAAAACATATTAGATGTACTAACAAACCTCCTATGAGGTCCACAACACAAAGTAACAATTGGAAATCTGTAAGAGTATCATTGAACACCAATTTGTCGGATGCTCTGTTCTTCCAGACTGTCCTCACTCTGATTATCGGTAGGAGAAAATGATGTCATGTGGATCTGATTACCAACTAGGGTTGCCATCAATGACAACACCAAAGCGTGACTGCAGTGTCTCTTGCCAACAGATTCTACATATGATGCATGTTTACCAAGTTTTCATCATGGTACTTGCCCAAAGCACCACCAAAGTGGTTTTCACTAGAGGATGATTTTGTTTTTCTCTTTACCATTTTTTTTTTTTTAAATTGAATTATTTAATTATTGATTATGTCAAACCACCTGGTGGTGCTGATGTAGATGTTGTTGTCATGATGTGCCAACGATGTCCTGCCAAGAGAAGTTGTTGTGCCAAGGTATGAGCATTTGTATTTAACCCCTGAATTTTCTTTTTATATTTGTCGATACCAAAGTTAGCCTTATCTAAATGTACACTATTGGAAGAATGAAGAAGAAACCCTTTGATGTGTTGTTGTTGATGCCAACATTTTTAGTTGACAATTTTTCTGGATATGATAAATAGTTTTGGTGACACCTTGATCTGGTAATTTGGTCCAAAATTGCTTGCGTTATAAAATTGGCTTATGCGGTTACAATATGTTGTTTAGGACTTCTCAATACATCTATGATCAATATTTCAATGATTTTGGTTGATCAGGCTAAAAGTTACAAGTAACATAAGATTGGCATATAGTTTTTCGACTTATAAAGTGCAAGATGGTATGAGTTATCCGGTCCACATTCCTCCAATGTTTGGAATCAAACTTGGAAATTTTGGGATATGGTTTACAAACATCAATACTACATATATTCCAAATGATGCATGCTTATATGATCATATGGATGATTGACGTCAATTAGATTGGCTTATTTTGTGTTTAGGTCTAATTCCTGGCTGACCTAATACTTGAATATGTGCTATGAAGATTAATATGTAATGTGGATGTTAAGGGGATCTATTCAGATTCGTGCCAACCTAAATCAAGTTTTGTACATTTGATTTGAGTGTGAAGATGTTTTTGAATCAAGTTTGGAGCTAACAAAGCTATTTTGAATTAAAATAGGGATACATCTAATTAGGCCAACCTAATTGATGTATCCAGATGTAATAGGGTATATATGTAGAACATTTTTCATTTGCATAAGGAGTAGATGATGTGATGTGATGTATGTGAAATCTGATATTGTGCAAACTTGCAAATTTGTATGTGTAAGATCAAGATAAGAACAAAATTTCTATGTATGTTGAGCGACTACTGAGCATAGTAGTATTTTGTATTCAGAGATTCATAGGAGCGAAATTTAACACAAGGTGCATCTTACATTAGTTCACACTTTGGTTGTGTAGCCACATTTTTTTTGTATCTATTTTTGGTTGTGAGCCTTATAAGGATAGTGAGTCCTAGCAATGAGCCCCTATAATATCTTATAACCGGTTATAATATATTGTGAGCTAATCCTCACCGTGGTTTTCCCTTTTTGGGTTTTCCATGTAAAAATCCTAGTGTTAATGTGTTATGTGGCGTTGTGATCTCTTTCATGTTTTCATTTATAACTACAATTAGATATTTTTGATTATTGGTTGGATTATGACTAAATGGTTTAATAGAATACTGATTCACCCCTCCCTCTCAGTATTATGGGTGTTCAACAATTGGTATCAAAGCCCAGTTCCTTTTTAGAATCCTAACAACTTGAGGAAGATCTTGGAGTTTGAACACATGGCTGACAAAAAGTGTCCTATTCCTCTGGAAGAAATTTTTGCAATTGAATATGAAGAAGATGACTGCATGTTTGACAAAGAAGAACTTAAGGCTACTCTTGAAGATCTTGATAGAGTTGTAAGTGATAAAAAAAATTCTAAAGGAAAGGCTAGGAGAAGCAAATGAATGCATCAATAAGTTGAGAGAACAAATCAAGAAGTTCAAAGAAAGACATAGAGAAGTTAATACACAGTTGAAGAAGGCAAATGAATATATCACCGGACTGAAAGTACAAGTGGAAGAAAAAAAGAGAGTTGAGGATTGTTTGAATGCCACTATACAAAGCAAGACTGATGAATGTACAAAGCTTGAATAAGAAGTGGTAACCCTAAGATCATATCTGGAGAAAGAAAGAGCTCATGAGGAAAAATTATAAACAAGTACTACTATGCTTGATGAACTAATTGCAATTCAAAAACCTTCTAAGGATAAAGGTGATTCGAGACTTGAAGAAGGACAAAGTTCAAAGACAAATCAAACACCTAACAAGGTTGACAATCAAAAGCAGACTCAAGGAAATGATAGACAGATGAAGAATCAAAGAAGCAATACCGGAAGACCTCCTATCAGACAACCAAATGCTCAAATGTACCCATCTTTCAATGGTATTTCTTTTTCATGCAATAAATTTGGACATAAGGCCATAAAATGTAGAAGTAAAATGAATCAGAATGTTGGGTCCTTTTTTGGACAATGTTTTGCATGCAATAAATTTGGACATAGAGCTACTAAGTGCAAAAGTCAAATGATGAATAGATTCAATATTGGTAGAATGTTTCAATCTTTCAATGGCTACTATTATACATGCAATATATTTGGACATAAGGCTAACTAGTGCAAATCAAGAATGAATAGAAGTCAGTTTGGTCAAAAAAAAATTGTATGCTACAAATGCAACAAACTTGGACACATTTCAAGATTTCGTAGAAGCAAGAGTGGAAGACAGACTAATCCGGAATAGAGGAATAAATAGTGAAGAAAGTTGATCCTACTCAAGTTAAGAAGGAAATCGAAAAGGATGAATCAAATACATTTGTACCTACATTTGGTGCCAATAATTCTTCTAAAAACTAAGCCCATGCCAAGGCTTAGGGGGGCAATAATAGAAAAATATGACAAACCCCTAGAAATATGAGGTGTCAAGTAGTGACACGAAGATATATGGTGTAATATGATATGCTTAAGCTTTTGGAAAAGAAACTGATAGAAAATATGCAAATCAGAAGAATTGTGGAACATTTTAGGGTTTACAATGTTTTAATGAAGTGTTTACCATCTTTTTGGGAATTTGGAGCAATAAATACAAAATTAGGGTAGATTGATAATGTATAAAGTGAAATCCTTAATCGTTTTAAATCACTTTTGCACATTTGAAAAAGAGCAGAGCAAATTGAGAAGTGATTGAAGGTGATTCAAAGCAAACAGGTTCAAACCCTAGTTCTTGTTGAGCGCGAAAAAGGTATTTACAACTATTTGTGCTTTGTGGGTATATATTAGAAGTGATTCTACAAGAATTTGAAGATAGAATTGAGGTTATAATGGCTACACCAACCGTAGTTGATATTACTGAAAGACCTAGACCAAAATTTAAGAGGTTTTCATTGAATTTTTTTGACAATGACCTCGATGATGCATTTTTGAAGATCCCAATTAAGGCTTTTCCCATTGAGAACACAAGAATTTATATAAATGGAAAATTGGAAGAGTATGATCAACAAGTACTTAAAAATCAATGGTCTAATAAGCTAACTAGAGATGAATTTTTGGTAAAACCAGAATATATAAACCTAGTGTGAAAGAAGCTAGACATTTGGAATTGGTCTCCTAACTTTAGCAATGATTTGGATGAAAAGTATGTGAGGATATCCCTGAGCAAAATGCATGAAAATTCATGTGGACAGATATGCCCAAACTTATTTCTAAGGATGTAATTAAGGTTGTGATTGGATTATGTGATACCAGACTTGTACTAGTGTTAAAGTCAGTGAAGAATGATGTGGTTATGCAGTTGACTGGTGCCACATTTGATAGGAGAGCATTAACAACCAAACCTATCACCAATCCTATAGTGAAATATGCATCCATCATGATTGGCCACAAAATCTACTTCGCCAATAGAGAGAACTCAATATCTACAACTGCAATATATGTTGCTCATGCCATGGTAGTAAATGGGAAAGATTATGACTTGTGTGAGTTGATCCAGTAACAACTTCTAGAGAACTTGAATCTAACTAAAACGAAGAAATATAATTTCAAGTTTGGAACACAAATTGTATGCTTGCTATTCTACTTTTTGAGGGAGCTACCTGGAAGTAAAATCATTGAATGGGACAAAAGAAAATTGGTGGCACACCAAAATTTTGATTATTTACACAACATTGGAGATTATAATGCCTAGCCTAATGCATTGAATGCATTTTTGTAGTATTCCAAAGGAACATGTATGAAAGAGAAAGGAATTCCTAAAAGTTTAGTGGAGAAGTATGTAAATGACATAACCTTTCTTGTATCCACTAATGAATGCAAAATAGAGGTAGTTGAACCCAAAATAATATGGATTGAGCCTCTAGGATATGAGAATATTGAGAATGAGGCTAAGAGATACATTGAATTATTGTTAAACAATCCTAAGGACTCCTCCCTACCTAGACATGACACATATGAGGAGAAATCAGTTGAAGTATACTTGGAGACCTCACCACGTGCTAGAAAAAAAAGGGTAAACAAACAAGTTGAACAACTCTTTGGAATGCATGACCTTTTGAAAGAAGAAGTTGATAGATTAAGGGAAGTTGTAGCAGAGAGGAAAGCCAAGATAGTTGGTGAGTCCTCTAGACCACATAGATTAGGAAGATCAACTTCCACCCCTGCCTCTACATTGCCAAAACCTACTGCCACAGCTGTCATTAAAGGGAAGAAGGTGGAAGCCTAGTGCTCCAGCAATAGTTGACATGTCTGCACCCTCTAAACCCAACACCTAGACCACAAAGAGGAAAAATGTACCTCTGGTAGCACCTCCTGGTACCTTTGGAAGGATAAAGAAACAAAAAGCATCAAGAGGATGAAACTTAAGTGATGTTGTGGAAGAGGAGGTTGAACTTGGTTTAGAAGAAGAATAACAATTGAAAAGGAAAGAGAAGAAGCAGTTTTTCCACTAGCGGTGAAGGTGCCTCACGAGAGGCTAGCACTGAATTCAAGAAGGCTAAGGTCAATATTGTGGATACCTCGAAAGAAGATGAGATGGAAAAGGAGAAACAAGCTTTTACAATGCATGTGCACAAGAAGCCTAAAAAGAAAGAGGAGAAGAAAAAAGATGAAGTGACATCAAAGCTTAAGAAGAAGAAGTCCAAGACTCCTCAGGTAAGAGCTTGTTCACCTATAAAGTTGGAATCTTTGGTTAACAATATGTTAGAGCATGATAGTTTATTAGAAGCTACTGCCAAATTGTATGATGAAGTTGATGAAGAAGATAAGAAAACAAAAATAGATGTCATCATTCAATATATGATCATTTTGGATGCAAACATGGACAACATGAAGAAGAGGGTGACTAATGTTGTATGGAAAGCCCTGGTGAAAAGAAGACATGAAGCAGTTAAAACAGAAAACAAGATCAAAATTGATGCCTTAAATGAGATTGGATCATCTTTATCTGAGGATGATAAGGCTACCCTATTGGAAGTATACACTAAGCAATTTAGGGTAAAGTAAAGAGTTACCATACTTATGGCCAAAGAAAAGGATAGCACAAAAAAGTTGAAACAAGAAACTTTTGATATAGTGAGAGATATGGCACATAAATTTGGGATGATTTCTTGTTAGTCATCCGATACAACTCAAGTAAAGGAGCTTGATAAAGATAAATCTATTGATGTAGAGGAAAATATTCCTCCCATATCTAATTTACCTGTTTTCCAAGAAGTTGTAGAAGAATTAAATGATTATTCTATAGAAGAGACTCCACATTTGGATGTTTTAGGGAATATGGTTGATCATACACATGCTCCTCCAGAGACATCTACTCCTTTGGAAGACACTGAGAATACAACTGGTGAAAATAATGAAGATCATAATAAGAATACTGTCAATGATAATGTTGAAGATCACCATGAAAAACTGAATGAGGACACCAAAAATGAAGGTGAAGAAAATAAAAATGGAGAAGAAGAAGGTAAAGATGAAAAGAAAGATGATGAAGATAAAAAGGAGGATGAAAACAAAGATAGTCAAAAGGAAAACACCTTTGGAAAAGAAGAAGAAGAAGAGAAAGAAGAAAACTAAGAAGAAACTGAGGTTGATCCCAAAATACCATAGAGCCATCAAAGTCATCTAGAGAATCCTCTGGTAATACACTCAAGGGTCTTCTGACAAGACAAATAAGGATTCAACTAGCCATTCCACCCCAGTTGATTTAGCTCCCATCACAAAATGGTTGTGTAGATTTTAATAAGATCTCACCTATTCAAAGAATGAAGCTCAGATATACTTTTATTTCCTCTGGGAGAAAGGAAATTTTAAAAACTCATTAGAAGGGGAATGAACTAATCAATGATGTCATCGATACTTTATAGGATGCTACCCCCGCTACCACTATTGATGATTATCTAACACTTGTTGAGAATTTGAACTTTCTGGTTGATTCACTCAAGGAGTACACCTCAAATATAAAGGAGCATATTGCAAAAGAGGTAGAATAGGGGATTTAAGAGAAAATATTGCTTGAACTACATGATAAATGTGCAACTACACATAGCAAGGTGATGAAAAGCTTGAAAGAGGTGAAGGAATGTGAATATGAAGCTTAGATATTATCCTTGTACTGCATGAGGTGGCCAGATGCCACTCAAGGCATTAAAGATTTAATGGAATCAATAGAGTCACAATTAGCTAATGCCTTTGGAGCTTATGACATTTCAAAAGATAGAAATTATGCCTCTTGGACTGCCATTTCAAACTTGCAAAAAA
Source organism: Sequoia sempervirens (assembly GCA_007258455.2). Lineage (NCBI taxonomy): Eukaryota > Viridiplantae > Streptophyta > Pinopsida > Cupressales > Cupressaceae > Sequoia > Sequoia sempervirens. The sequence goes on along the minus strand of VDFB02000007.1, from coordinate 243,436,664 downwards.
AGTTTTTCACTTTATAAAGACATAAAGAGGATGTTCTAAGGTGATTTGGATGACTTGGAGACTTGGTGAAGACCAAGCACATTCCACTGTCAAGTGCCCTTGCGAATGTAGAAAATCTTGAAAATATAAATCCTAATTTGTTTACTCTGAAAGAGGGAGAGGAGAGTTTGGTGGAGTTGAAATCAATTTATAAGGTGCTTGCTACAACTAAGAAGAGTTGGGATGAAGGGAAATATTCTTGGGAATCCATTCTCAATGAGCTTGAAGGTGATTCCTCCTCTAGGTGAACACATTTGACCTTGTATATTATTACTTTGTTTCGATTGCTTTCAATTTTTCTTTCTTATACACATGATTGGATGTAATTTTTGGGATAACTCCCTTAGGGGGAGCCAATCATTTCATTTCAATTGTATTTTTGTACATGTGTCTCACCGACACATCCTTTTTCCTTGATGTCAAAAGGGGAGAAGTTTTGGGAAGCTGGAAAATGTTTTGGTGATAGAGTTGTTAAGAAATTGTGTGAAGGAGAAGGTTTGTTGAGTAACAAAGATTTTGGGAGAAGTTCTGATGATCAATGTTTTGAAGTTGAATTTTTGGAGATTCATTTTTGGAACATGTTTCCATCAATGATAAAGGGGGAGATTATTTGAAGAATTAAGAAGAAACCCTTTGATGTGTTGCCATTGATGCCAACATTTTTTGTTGACAATTTTGTCTAATCCAGTAAATAGTTTTGGTGACACCTTGATCTGGTAATTTGGTATGGAATTTCTCATGTTATAAGATCAGCTTATGCGGTTATAGTATGTTGTTTAGGACTGCTAAATACATCTATGATAAATATTTCAATGGTTTTGGTTGACCAGGCTAAAAGTTACAAGTAACAGAAGATCAACATACATTTTTTTGGCTTATATAGTGCAATATGGTATGAGTTATCTGGTTCGCATTCCTCCGGTGTTTGGAATCAAACTTAGAAATTTTTGGAGATGGTTTACAAGTGTTAGTACTACATATATTCTAGATGGAAAATGATTATATGATCATATGGATGATTGATGCCAATTAGATTGGCTTATTTTGTGTTTAGGTATAATTTCTGGCCGACCTAATACTTGAATATGTGCTATGAAGATTAATATGTATTGCAGATGTTAAGGGGGTCTATTTTAGATCTAAATCAAGTTTTGCAAGTTTGATTTAAGCGTGAAGATGTTTTTGAATCAAGTTTGGAGCTGACAAAGTTATTTTGAATTAAAATAGGGCTACATCTAATTAGGACGACCTAATTGATGTATCCAAATGTAATAGGGTATATATGTGGAACATTTTTGAGTTGCATAAGGAGTAGATGATGTGATGTGATGTATATAAAATATGATATTGTGCAAAATTGCAAATTTGTATGTGTCAGATAAGGATAAGAGTAGAATTTTTGTGTATATTGAGCGATTGTTGAGCAAAGCAGTATTTTGTATTCAGAGCTTCATATGAACTGAATTAAACACAATGAAGGTGCACCTTACATTAGTTGACACTTTGGTTGTGTAGCCACTTTTTTTTGTATCTATTTATGGTTGTGAGCCTTATAAGGATAGTGAGTCGTGGCAGTGAGCCCCTCTAATATCTTAAAACCAGTTATAATATATTATGAGCTAATACTCATTGTGGTATTTCCCTTTTTGGGTTTTCCACGTAAAAATCTTGGTATTCATGTCCTATGTGGTGTTGTGATCTCTTTCATGTTTTCATTTATAACTGTAGTTAGATATGTTTGGATTATAGGTTGGATTATGACTAAACGATTTAATAGAATACTGATTCACCCCCCTCTCATTATTCTGGGTGTTCAACACACATCATGATAGAGTCCTACTAGAGTCTTTATGATAAAGAGTTGATGCCAAGCCACGATTAATGTGAGATTTGGATATTCTTGGTTTTAGGTTGGATGGTGGACTTCGATGAGGGATATGAGATGTGGATGGATTAATCGATCTATAGTTTGGATAGTGGATCTTTTATTCTCCAAACGTGGGATGGTGAGCAACGAAATGCGGCTATAGAATTGTGAGTGGATTTAGGACCAACTTTTTTATACACTTTATATGTCAATGTTGAAGCCTTCTTTTGCATTAGTGGACACCTTTGATGGATGAAAGTCCCTTTTTGATATTACCCCATAGTTTCATTGACTAATGTGGTTTGATATGGATTATTTGCTTTATTTATCTTTGGGATCCATTTTAACTTCATGTGTCCATTTTGAATTTTTGATTCCTTAGCTTCAATGACTTGATCATTTTCTTTATAAGGATTTTTCTCTTTTTGGCTCCAATTAGTGGGTGGAAAGATGTGAGGACAACAATTTATGGCATGGATGGTTGGATTTGTGGAAACAATTTCATTATAAGGACCCTTCATGACTCCCATGTTGATGTTTGCATTAGATAAAGTTTCCCCCAATATCATGGAGGTACTGCTAACATATTATATTCCTTGATTTTTGAATAACCGATACCTTGATGCTTAGGATTGTTGACAAACTATATTGGTCCTATATTATGGTTTTATCCTGGTATTTTAGGCTTTTAGGATACATATACACATACAACATAATTTTGTATATGTATATGTTCTTGCTCTTTCATAGTTTTCATGTCAGTTTTTATGCTTTGAGGATACATAGACATATATTCATATATATGGATATGTATTTATTTTTTGTATTTGCTTTTGTTTTCTCTTTCATTTTTCTTTGGTTCACTTTTCTTGCTTTCCTTTTTTCCTCTTTGTAGATGTTTATTTTCTTTGTTATTTTATGTGCTTAATTTTTGTCTTTTCTTGCTTTTTATTCCCTATTGTTTTGGTTTTTTTTTTCTTCTTTCCTAATGGTTTTGTGTGTGTATTTATTTATTTATTTTTACTTAATCTCTTTTAAGTGTACTTTGTTTTCTTACCTCTTGTTTATGGTTTTGGTCTCTTATGCAAATGGATTTTGTTTGTCTTATTTTTATTTGGTTGTGTTTTTGTATATATATATATACTAAATTCTCTATTTATGTTTATTTTTTATTTAATCTCTTTTTTATGTCTCTAGTTTTCTTAATTCTTATTTATGGATGAGGTCACATATGCAATTGGAATTCTCTTGTCTTATTTTTATTTGTAATTGTTCATGTATTTATATATCTGATTATTTTTTTTATGTTTATTTATTTTTATAGTCTTTTTTTTGTGTATTTAGTTTTCTTATTTCTTTCATTCTTTTACTTTTTTATATTCTTATACTTTTTCTTATTCGCTTTCTTAGTTTCTTTTATTTCTTTCTCAATTATTTTTTGTAGCTTTTTGTTGTGTTGTAGTTTGTCATTAATTTTTTTTATTGGTTTAATGTTTGTCTTTGATTTTTAGTGTCTTTTACCTTTGTTTTCAAATTTTCATTGGTTTATTATTTATCTTTTTTGGTTTAAATTTTAGACCTATTTTTCTTCTTCTCTTACTTTTAATCTTATTGGTTGTTGTCTTGTCTTCCTCGTCCCTTGTGCTTTCTTCTTTCCCTCCCTCTTTTTAAGTTGGTCTTAGTCTACAACTTTACATTCTCCTTCAACTCTTTGCTTTCATCCTGATGATGGATCACAGAGTGTGATCCGAAACGTTGATGCAAAAAAAATTGCACAATCAAATCCAGAAAATTGTTGTATAATATATTGGTTCTAGTGTACCCTATTAATGTAGGCCTAATCATTTACCTTGATACTGCATCTGTTGATAAATTTTGTTGGCGACTAAATATGATTTTTCTTGGAAACAAGGTGCTAATCGTTCCTTGCACTACTGGGGACATTCAAAGATGATATTCTCTTCAGAAGTAAGAGGGCTCGCTTTGACTAAGGTAAGAGATCCAAGGTTATAAGTTATAAGTGCTTCATTAATATGCGAAAGAGCTTCCTAATCAATATCTTCAGCCCAAGTTTGAGGAACAATGGATCCCGATTGTTCTTCAAAAGATGTTGGTGTCTCAAACTCAATATATAACCTTCTTCATGGTCATTTTTTGGAATGTCACCATGAGATCTTGTAAATTTGGCTTTAGCTTGATCATTTTTAAATATTTCTAGAATGGAAGACTCTTGTTCTAGAGGAATATCATCTACGTGTCTAGTGGAAGCAAGTATCTCATGGGTAGAAGTAACAGTTATTGGTGTATGGATATGGTCATCTTTTGTGAAATCTTGTATGGGTTGGAAATACTAATTAAATAATTATAGTATTTTAGAGAGATGGAATCTTGATCATGACTTATTTTAGAGCAAACTTTGTTATGCTTTGGATTATGTTCTTGACATGGACCTTGGGTTGATGGTGGAATATGGATGGAAGACTCTTGGATGGTCTCAATTGATTTGGATGGTGAGATTGGGGCTTCTCACGATGGAGCTTCTTCAATATGACCTATCATGAAATCAAATGATAGGGATATGTTATGATTTGAGACATATTTAATATTGTTATTTTGACGTAGGACATTGCTAGATATTGTTGGATGGGTTTGATCTTGCATTAGGAAAGTATCTTGATAAATGTCTAATTTCTCATCATGCAAGCAATGAATAGTGTTGATGTAATCATTGGATCCCCGGATGTGTCCTACTACTTTTTCATAAGAATAATTAAATTTTTTATAATTCCCTTCTTTACCAGAATCATTTCCTTTTTCATGGTTTGGTATTGAAATTTTGTAGATTCCTAGATCTTGGCTCCCAAAAGTTCTTGTATGTTCATCTACACTTACCTCTCCTTGATCGATAAGGTCTTGTATGATATGTTTCGGTTTCACACAATTTTGTTTCTTCTGACCTTTTGTTCTATGGTATTTTTAAAAATCATTTTCATTATACCATGAGGGTTTGATTTGTGGTTCAAGATAATTTCTGAACTCAGGAAGTTGGATATGTTTCAATTGAATTAATTTTCTTAGACTGTTTTGATGGGTTCCCCTAAGGGAGTGAATTAACATCAAGGAGCATTGTTAGGTCTTGGTAATAGTGGTCTTCTTAGAGGATTGGTGTTTCAAATGCTTTTTTGTTTACTCAATTGAGTTTGTGTGTTTTTTACAACTTTTGCATTGACAATACCATCATTTGTTACATTCTTATTCTTGTCCCATAGGTGGGGTTTGTCAATTATGCTTGATGGGTAATCCTTACTGTCCTTGTAGATTTTCACTAACCCTTTAAAAATGAGATCCCATTCAATTATGAGACATTTTGATATTAGTTCCTCAAACATAGTGGCACATTGGATACATAAATGAAAGCTAATTTTTGTGTTAGATTTTGAACAAAGATGTCCACTTATTTTTTAGGAATAGGCCATTTACATTTTCTCACTTTGTGTCTCCATCTTCATGGAAAGGAAGTAAAGGTTTCTCCTTGGTTTTGTTTGACAAGATATAATTCATTTAATGTGACTTTGTGTTCAATGTTATAGGATAAATGAGCAACAAACTGGTCTACAATCTCTTGAATGTCTTAATGCCTAGGGGTAAGTGTGAGAACCATTCAACCGCTTATCCACCTAAGCTTTGTAGAAAGAGACACATGAGATATGAATCATTGTAGGACACCTCAAGACATGCTACATAAAATTCTTGTATGTGTTCTTCTAGATTACCATGTCTCTTGTACTTTTCAAATTTTGGTATCTTAGAATTAGGGGGAATGATATCATTATTATGCTCCTATCAAATGGGTAGGGACATTATGATTTCTTTGTTGTTCCTATTTGTATAGCCTTGATTTTTTGTGATAAGCTCTCAATTTGCAATGCTAGATTATTAGGGGGATTGTTGATGTTGGGTTATATGTGATGTGTTGGGGTATGGTAGATGAATTGTATGTTGGGTTTTGATTCAACATGTCATATGTGTTGTATGGGATGTTTTGAGGTTGTGGGTTTGTTTGGTATTACAATTTTTTTTTGTGGTGGAGCTATATCGTATGGACCATATTGATGTTGTGGTACGATGTGTTGTTAGGGGTTTTATGGTTGATAATGAATGTATTGTTGATGTTGGGGGTTTTGTTGGGATGCTTGTTGTTGTTGTTGATAGGAAATGTTTTGTTGTGGTTGTGGCATTTGTTGTTGTTGGGAGATGTATTGATGTGTAGTTTGTTGATGTTGGAGTTTGTTGAGAGATGTATTGATGTGTGGGTTATTGTTTATGTTGGTGTTGTGGAGGTAAAGGTTGATGTTGTTGAGTTGATTGATTTGGTTGTGGTGTTGGTTGATGTTGTGAAATGTTAGGGACACTTGGGTGTATATTTTGTGAAGGGGTATGTGTTTTGAATGGATTAGTCACATAGCTCATTTGTGTTAGGATTTTTTATATTTAGAATGTTTGTATGGGGTTGATTTGATGTGTATGTTGTGGATGATGGGAGGTTTGCATTTTGAATTCCTTGATTTATTTGATTTCCTATACCTTGGTTGATGAACAATGGATTTACATATAATTTTCTTGAAACATTTAATGAATTTGTATCAAATGGAGGTATGGTAAGTTGGATTGACACATTTTATATAGGAGGTACCAACATTCATTGTATGGCATAATGTAATAAAGGTTCAAGTTCATGTGTATGATTAATTGATGCCATTACATGTGTAAGGGCTTGTTCCCTAAGTGTATTAACATCAAAGTCAGTAGGTAGTTTGGCACCTCCTTGTGCAAGTTTGAGCAAGTATTGATTAGGGTTAGCCCATAACATAGCATCAAGTTTTGTAACAAGAGATGGGTCTTGTGTCATCTCTAATAGTTGTTCAAGAGTATACTCCATGAATTTGTTAATTTTGTGAGTAATGTCTTCTATAATGACCTTTTTTTTCTTTTTGTTGTCTTTGTTTCAAAGTAGTATACCCTCTATAATTGAACTTGACACTAGACATTCCCATGGTTGTTTCAGTAGCACTTATGGTAGTGGGTACACTAGAAATATTAAGATTGGATTCCATGTTTTTCTTGTGTTGGGACCTTGTTATAGGCATAAAATTTGTAGTGATCTTATGAGATGTGGGGTGTGAATTTAGATGAAGATGATTTAAATGGATGGTTTCTTTGTTTCAAGTTGGACTAGTAATGACACCTAAATAGGCTTGGACTAGTGTTTTGATGATGTTTGGATGGGTGGAAGATATGAAACCTCCAATTAGACAAAGTTCTTGACTGGATCTCATGTTTGATGGGTGTTTGATGATAGTCATTATTTGTCCTAGACTGATGAGTTCAAACGAAGGAAGAGGATAATGAGGTTACAAACTTAGAAGTAGACGATGATGACTAAGCAAGCTAGCTCACAAAGCTTTGATGCTACTTTAACTAGGTACTTGAAAAGGGCTATTTTCCAAGCAAGAAGATAAACTAGAGGATAATATATGATATTTAAATCAAATGACATGTGTTAAATATAGGTTGTTGTTTGGATGGGTTGTTTTGCTAGTTTTATGTTTGGTGCAATTGATTTTGATCCAAAGAAAACTAAGAGGTGATTAAAGAAGTACAAAGTGAATGAAGAAGATTGGATGGAGATAAAATGTTTTATGTTGCTATTTTAGATGGTGGTGATGACTACAAGTTTATTTTAAACTAGTCTCTAGTCCTATACTGACTATTGATTGAAATTAGGAATCTAACTTTTTGGTGAATTCTAGAAATTTGTGACTGATAGTCAAACATGTTGCTCTACAAAAGTAGTGATTTAATTGAATATAAGTAGTGCACTTCCCCTTACAAAAGTGACTATGTTTTTCAAAATTGAAGGTTTATTTGTAAAAGTGTGATTATATGACAATAAAATGCATCACTCTATGGTTTTCAGGGTTTTGATAGAGAACTATTTTGAGATAGAAGCATCAAGATGCATAGACGCATCGATTTGCAAACAAAAGTGCCTATATGAAAAATTAGATGCATCAAAATGCAAAAAAAAGTAGTGCAATTTGTAAAAGCAGTATAGGATGATAGTCAAAAGCATCACTATGACCTACAAATAGAGTTTTTGTAATTTAAACATAAATCCATCTAGGGTTTTGATATTTTTTGATTGTTTAAAGACCGACTTTAGTTAGTCTAATCTAGAAAGTGATAAGAATACAATAGAGAATAATATGAAAGACTAAATCCAAGGAATTTGTGGATAGATTCACATGTCTTCTTCAACAAGAGCATGCTATTGAGTTTCACAGGTATTTCACGATTGAATACACATCATAGAGCACAAATTAGCTAGTAGTAGAATGAGTGTATTAACTTAGGATAAGCCAATCTACCAAAGTAAATACCTTCACAATGAATGGTGACTAGAGTATACAAAGGTCATGTATCACCTTCACATCTCTCACTTTAAAAAGGACAAGGTCCAAATCAAGGAATGTCAGTCACCTCAACAAGGGGAATACATGATGAGTTACTTCATGCATGATATTGTACATTGAATTATCTCAAGCTAATGATTGATAGTCTTAAAGGCTACTAGATAACAAGGATTGTAGTGGGGGATCAATGAATAGTGAGCCCGTCTATGGATGCTCGAGTTAAGGGGGTCTCCCCTTTTCTCATCACCTATACATGTCTTAGTAGACCGAGGGTCATGAGGCTTGGCTTAAAGGACACAAGTCACACCTTGAGGTAAAAATTTCATTCTCCTCCTTTTATATACCCCACCAAAATATATGGTTGAGGTTGACCTTGAGGTGATGAAATCCCCAAGCAAGCCTCCCAATTGAATTAAATAGTAATGACATTGTTTCTTATTCCTAAGATCATTCTTAAGAGTCATGAAGGAAGAGCATACGCAGACAGTTACACCTTAGGTGTACAAATAAAGATTACAAATTAATGGTGTTTTTGATCTCCAAGATTGCACATGACATTAGGAGAGAGCATACACACCACTAATCTACAATATATGGCATAAAATTCATTTAAGTGCACCAAATTCAAAGATGATATTTGTCTTGTTCAATTCTTAAACAACAAAAGCAAAAGTGTAAGTTGTTCATTTTATAGAAAAAAATTGAAATATGCAAGTTGGTTAATTTTGGGAGCACCAAAATGAAATATGATAGTTGTTAGTTAATTTTAGAGCACCAAAACTAAATGTGAAATTTGTTGTTCATTTTAGGAGAATTAAAATTAAATGTGATAAAAAAGAAAACCCTACAAGATAACTTGTTAGTAGTTTCTTAAATCATCTTTTCCTAGTGTAAACCATAAGCCATACAAATGTTAGCTCAAAAAATATCAAGAAATAGGCCCACATTAGGGTTAGAAAAATTGAAAAATTCAAAAAAATGAAAACCTTGAAAAAATAGAAGTGTCATTTTATACTAGAAAAAAGCGTCAGTATAATTAGGAAAAAGCATCGAGTCGTTACATAAGTGCCATGTCACAACAAAAGCATCATTGAAACCTGCAAAAAAAATACAAACAAAAGCATTGAATAACTACAAAAGTGTCATAGATTTTAGGCATAAGCATCAAAACGTGACAAATCTGTGGTTGTGGGGAAAATAAAAGAGTTGCTTCTTTGCAAAAGCACCTCTGTAACCTGTAGGTCAACAAAACTTTATAAAATGTCAATTTAAGGATGTGGGTCCCATTGAGCATGCCAAAATATCATATGGGAAAATATGGGTGTTATTCAAAAGATGCAATTAAACAGTTGCAGTTAGGAAACATAAAAAAACCCAAATAGAAAAGATCATATAAACCCATAATGAAATTGGTATGCAAATGCTTGAAAGATGACAAAACTAAATCAACAATTCAATTCAATTCAATTAAAAAGACACAAACATTGCAAACCTATAATCCTATTGTTGGATTATGCTCCAAATATATGTGGATTAGCCTATTAAGCATAACCCATGATTTTAAAATATTTCATTGATGATAGATGGATGATCTTGATTCACAAAGTTGCTCAAAAAATGAATACTCATGATAATTGTGAATGATTTTTATGAAGAAATGACTTGTTTTATAGATTTTTAGGATGTCTGATCAACGATGGAGATTGAAAATGAAGATCAACAATTGAGAGTGAATCAGGGAGATCAAAGGGTGGAGAATGAATGGGAGCCTAAAATATCCCTAATTTCAAGGAAATTGGTTAAAGATATTTTGGAGGGAAAATATCTATTCAAATTTGAATTTAAATTATGGAATATTCCTTTTTAGAGGGAATATGCCATTTAGATATTTTGGAGTGAAGAAGATATTTTGAATCAGGAATATTCCCTTTTTGAAAATAGAATATGCTTTGTGCATGTTGGAGGAAAATTAAGAATTAAATAATTAGGAAAATTATTTAATTGTGAGGTGAGAGGAAAATTGGGATTAATTAAATAATTGGAATATTATTTAATCATGATGGGAGGAAAGATTAATGTTTAATTAAATAATTCAAAATTATTTAATCATGATGGGAGACAACAATTAAATTTAGTTAAATAATTGGAAAATTATTTAATTGTAACATACCCAAAGGTTATCCTATTGATTTCACCTAAGTTTTAACTGAGAATGTGAAAAGTTCAAGTTCACAAATTCATGGAAATAAAATTTTCCTTTTTAATAACACATTTGCACATTTGAAATAAACCATTTCATATTATACTGCATAATAGAAGTAACATTACATAATCCAAGTAATGAATTCATCTTTCAAATACATTTACAAATAGATTCGAGATCATAATTACAAATCATAGCTTACAAGAGCTTAATGGTACAAGAGTATAATGGTCAAGATGTCCACATCTAGAACACACATCTTCATCTTCTTCTAAATTTCACAAGTCTTGGCTTCCAACTGCATGAGGAAGAGCATCAACCAAGTGATTTTCTACCAACCACGAACTTAATGTGGTCCCCTGCACATCTTCCTAATCGGTAAGATGGCCACACCCTTCAACAAAGAGTTTGATATGGAAACCCTCTAATATAATGCCTACTTGAGCATGGTGTCATGTCCTACATAAATAGTGTTGTAATATACTGGATACCTACCTAACATGCATGACACTCCCTACTAGCTATGCAATCTTGGCTTATAGTGAACTGACAAAATGTATGTAGTGGCATCTACATTTACTTTGGCCAAAGTTTTCATATATATAAATAATAAATCCACTTTATATGAAGTGTTGTCATATGTTCACCCACCCCCTCACTCGACTTGGAAACTCTATTGACCTGTGAAAACTCTTGTCTTGGTTTGACCTCAAGATTTAAATAACATAAACAAGATTCCATACAAAAGTGATAACACACTTATATTGATCGAACTGACCAATTAGGTTTAACCCAACCTCTTGAATACCTTGTCACACATTTGTAACATTCTTGGAATTGGCAATTGCCTCTTTTTCAAGTTCTTTCCTTTAATCATGGAGGTAACGACTCTCCTAGTTCATGCATAAACAATTAATACTAATGACACTAGGTCGTCGACTAGACACATCTGGCCCCATTCTAAAGCATTGTCAATATGTCTATATGTATTATAATTCAAAATTAAACTTGTTTTGAAGATTACTTCTTGGTATCGAGTTTTAGACTCTTAGTCATATCTAGTATGGCTTCATCCTTCTAGGATGCCATAATCAATTTGGTTATCCTTGATATTAAATACCATATAAACTCTTATGTTCATAGTAATATCCAATAATCGTAGGTCAGCATAATAAGCTATTTAACTTCTATTAAATTCAACTAAGAACCTTTCGATTAATCTCCAATTTCCTCATGGTTCTTTTCAAGTTATCCTTTAAATCATTTATATAAGGTACCTATGTTTGTATATTCATAATCAATCATATATCCTTTCCCTTAGTATGACACATAAATTCACATGCTTAAAATGTATGTTAAGTTCATATCTAATTTGGAGGACATTTTTAGTTTAAGAGGAGTATGTGATTTTGCACCTTAAAGTCTCCTCACATTATGACTTTGGGTTGTTAAGACGTAAATTCCTCTTCTTTAAGATAAGAATACTGTGAATGGGTATTAATAGACTCTTGGTAAAGTATAAGATAATATCATTTAAATAGGTAATTAGAATGTATATATCTCTAATATGTTTTTCAACCCTATTGTTGAATATCAATATAATCACATTCAAGTGTATACCCTAACCCTAGGGAATAAACTAATCTCCTACATACAAGGGTTATAAGCAATCGAGAACATAAGTTCTCCACCCATGGTTAAACTACCAACATAGGTATTCGTAACATCATACCCTAGATAATGATGACATATTACTTCTATCATGATATCAATTCTTTTTATTTATATCAACATAACTTATGCAAGCATTATATGCATCATAAGATATCTTAGATAATATCATATTACCCTCTAGTTAGCTTCACTTTACTACTCCAATCATGGTAGCTATATATATCATGCTAATAAGATTTTTTAAGCCAACTTGTATATATTCTAGCTATATGCATAAGCACTATTCAAAAGATATAAGAAGTAAACAACGATTGAACCCACACTTGCAACCAATAATAAATAAAAGTATCAAAATTGGAAAGATAAAGAGTTAATAATATCTAAAGCATTCCTGGAAAATATAGCTTCCAACAAAGAACTTACAACTTCATGCTTGATGCTAAAGACTCAGCTTGTTGCCTCTACCAAACTCAACATATCTCCACTCTAATCAAGTATCCTATGCTCTCAAAACTCACAAATAATCCGCTCTCCACTCACAGTATAAACTACTCTCAACTCACAATAAAAACTACTTTCAAATTCTATAAAATAATAAAATGAACACGAATACACACAAGAATAAACTCAAAAAATGAACACAACCATGAATAACAACACATTAAGCTACAAAAATGAACACAACCATGAATAACTTAGCTGAAAGATAGCTAAGTTATGCGCCACCTCTCTTCCCTATCGCCAGCCATGGGTTTTTCTGGCTGAAAAGTTTGTAAATTTATCTCACAAAACTCTCATAAGCCTCCTCTAATTGCCACGACCCAGTAGACATTTTCCTTCCTATGTGTTGTTGTACATTAACTCAGCAAAAGTCTCTCATTTCATAGCACACATGGAGTCTATAACTCATTCAAGTTGTTACTATGCCAAGTCATGGGTTTTCACAGCTTCAAAAATGTTATTTTTACTCGATCGAAGCCCTCTATTTGGTGTTGCACATGGCTTTCATAGTATTGGTTACATTCCATAATGCTTTCTTTTAGCACCTACATTGGTGGCTACAGGTTGCATAACAGTTACTTTTTAAATGCATTCTAACAGTAATAAACTTACACGCCACCTTTACCTATTTGACTTATTCCATCACTTGGCTTCTTAGCCATATGCATGACAGATTATACATACTTTTATACAATATTTACTTGCTTGCTTCACATGACAACATTCTTTCTTCCATCACACTATATCATGCAAATAATATTTCAGCTATAACACTTCTTATTCCATCGCATTATATATGCGAGTGGTGTTTTAATTTAACATGTCATATTCATATATATATTATAGTAAATCATTATTATAATATATATATTGACAATCATATGCATACATATATTTGCCAACTATATATATATATATATGCGTATATATATTCGTTTAAATACACAAAAAAATAAAATAAAAATAAAAATAAAAATAAAAATAAAAATATATATATATATATAAAGTATATGCATATGTATGGTGTATCTACATATGAGTATATGTAGGTATTTCTACCTAAGCATGCTTACACGCACAATCGCTCATATATATGAGTTATATGTATATATACATATATACATTTAATATATATGTATCCATTTATATATATTTAAATACACAAAGTTTATCTCATGTTTCAATAAAAGGATTTTAATACTATGACTCAAATCAACTTAACAATCAAAGAGAATCAAAGACAACCACCCAAACATTTTTACCAACCCAAAAAGCTATCACCAAGGTTTAACACTTACTGACACATAGCTCAAATTTACTTGACAAGGCTTGTCTAACCTAGGCAGTGAGTGTGTGCATTTACTCAAGTAGGTACACCAGTGGTTTCCATACCAACTTCTTGTCCTAGGTGATACTCTCTCTCTCCTCACTGGAGGGTTCAAATCTTTCCTACATCCAACTTAGTGCAACATGAACGAAGTTCGCTGATAACATGAAAATTATATTCATCACATATCATTTGCACCATTAAAGCATTTAAAGAGTAATTCATTATAATGCATATTCATATATTTCATTCATCCTTGAACATATTAAAGTCATAATCTTGCATTTAAAATCATATTTACTCATAAAGGTAAAAGTAATATGGTAACTTAGAAATGTGGTGTAACATTAATCATGATGAAAAGAGGGAAATTTGATGAATTTTGGTGAATTAATCAAATAATATGAATTATTCAATTAATAGAAGAAAATAATAAATTTAACCAAATAATTTGAATTATTTAATTAAAATTGAGTAATTATGTGATAATGAGGAAAATGATGTTAATTACGTGAATTCAAATGTGTGATGTGTATATAGGAATTTTAGGTGTTTACATAAATATTATTTACTATTGAAATATTCTTTGCAAGGTGGCATTGAGTGGGGAAGCTAAATTAGGCCGATGACAACACCTTTAGACACTTTGCATGAAGTGGAAGAGAATCTCATAGTTGTAATGGTGTAAAAATCATCTATAATATTGTCAGATATCTAAGAAAGCATCTTTGACTATGTGTAAGAAGTGGGTAGCCTTTTTGGACATAAGGAGTTGTTATTTTGTCTTTTGATGGATATTTTTAGTCTTGTATTGAAGTAGGATGTGACCCAAGTTCATGCGTAAAGTCTTGAAGATTCTAAAAGGATGCTTTTAACTCCTAGGAACTCCTCATGAGGTATCTTTTACATGTAGACTACTTGGCTCATGGTCCAAGGCCATTGTATTGGAAACCATATATAGTTTCTTCTATTACTTTGGCTATATGTTGGAGCTTGGAGTAGGAGGAAGAGTAACTTATTTTGTAGGTTGTATAAGTTATAAAGTGCTGCAAAAATTCAAAGGGAGAAGTTATATTGTTGTAATTTTTTTTAAAGGATTAATACAAGCTTTGGATCTTTTTCTGCAAGGATTTCTCCATGTATATCTCGTGTAATGGATTGCATCTCTTGTATGATTATTTGTTTCCCATATATGATTTACCATTGTTATGTGTTTGGATGATTTGAGTTTGCAACATACTCTCACTTGTAAGCTATAACTTATTATTACACTTATGAGAGTGGTGACTGCAAAGTATTTGAATACATTTGCACCACTTTTTTCATTCCTGGGTGCTAAGTGAGAGAGTGGAGTATCTTGTATAATTCCCCAAAATTCTATTTGATATTAATGGATAAAAAATAGATGAACATATTTTTTGCATTATAGAAGTGACATTGAACATGCTACATTACACTCCTACACACACAAGGTGTCATAATACAACACAATGACACAATTGGCATATGGACCCATGTAATATGTATAGTTGAAACAAGTAGAAGAATTACTAAACCATGGGTTGGATTCCTCACGAATAACTCAAACAATGAGATTTTGAGGAGAATCAAGGTTTCCCATGTCAACTTAAAAACCCTTGCACCTCACTTAACAAGCCACCTTGATGGCATCCTAAGAAATGAGGTATAGGATCAAATTTGCATCAACTTAGGCTCTAGGATCTAAATTGCACAAGCACAAACTTTGAGGTTCAAGTGTACTTCTACATTGGCTTAAGATTCAAAGTTCATTTTACACAATCTTAAACTTAAAGATCTAAGTTACACTAACCTGAACTTTAAACTCTAAGTTGCACCGACTCAAACTTTAGAGTTTAAATTATAATTTTCAAACAATGTAAAGACAACCCTCCATGTCAAATTTTGATCTCCAATCCCTAGGAAACTTATGTCTTAGAATTTGGAATTTGATCTCACATGTGTATCCTGCAAAAGGCAATTGTAGGTTTGAACTTGACAAATTTGGATCTCAAAAAATGGATTTTGTTTGAACGTGCTAGGAATAGAGCAATTAGCCAATTATATATTGTTGAGAATTGATGAGGTGATTAACACTATCTTATTTGAAAAAAAGGGGGTGCTAGGAACACCTTTTACACTAAAAGAGCTCTCAAGAACTATTAAAATTTTCAGCATGGTGCTTGGAGTTGGAAAAAACATCAAAGCATGTAGTTTATTTATGGTTTCTGGATGTTTTTCTTAAGTCTATCCATTGCATAAAATGAAAATTAAATTAAATAAAAAAATTTAATGACATCCATCAGACCAAACATTTTCTTGAAAGTTTCTAAATCCTTTTTGTGCAAATTCAATGAATGTGTTATTCTAAGGAACTAATGAGGTTCTAAGAACTCAATACGCATATTAGGAAAAATCACATATCAAAATAAAAATAGTGAAGCTAAACAATGATGAGACCAATCCTAAACAAGTCCACACATTATTCTAAGTACACAATTCATACACCTTGATGGAAATCCATGAAAATAACATTGAAAAGTATGATACTAGTGCCAAAATACAACATGACCTTAAGTATATATAGTTCCAAAATATATGGTCCATACCCTACAATAGCAATACCAAAATAACATCATTGGAAATTATAATATAGTGTCAAAATCCAAAATATAACATGAGAAATAGAAGTATACACATACACCTAGTACCTTACATTGTATGTTATGATAAGTGGAGACAACAAGGTGTAGTGGCTTAGAAATGGAATGTTGATTTTGAGGATGTGTGTCATGGAAGTTATTGGTTAAAGATATTACTATAGAGTGCTATTCATATGGGCATTGTTAGTTTTGGTTTTCAAAGACCATTTACATATTTCCTCCTTAGTTCTCTATAAATTTGTTATCCTTGAATCCAGTTGCGCAAGATTCATGGGATAACCCCCTACGAAACTTGTTCATTTCGTAGTTATGTGTACTTCAAGTATGCAAAACAAGGAAAATTTCAATTCACCTCGAAGTGTAGTCTAAAACCTCAAACAGTCTGTTTGAGCATTCCCCCCGTTCATCTTTCGAAGAGCTTCGAAACAAGTATCTTCGTTAATTCCCAATCCTTGGGAGTTAGTCAATTTTTGAATCATGTTGGAGTGTTGATTTTCAGCGCTCCTACATGAGCCTTAAGTTGGAAAAGTTTAACTCCAAGTTTTGGAGCGATGTTTTTCAATACTCCTACACTTTACACCTAGCTCTAAGATGCACAAGAGGTCAAAATCACCGCTAGTGCACTTTTTGTTCTTTTGAGTCTACTACATGCACAAGCGGTGATTTTCACCGCTAGTGCATCTTTTTCCCCATAATTAATGCAAAATTTAAGTTCATTAAACTCTTCTCTTGGTGACTTAATAAGTCGTTTTACATTAATCTATCTTCATTGTCAATTCTTTCGCTCTTCCTCTCCACTTGGTCATTCTCCAATCGCCACAGTGGACTCGAGTTTAAAGATTTTTCAAGCATCAGACCTAGGGTTTGACGTTTTACCAGGTGCGCCTCATTTTTCTTCCTCTTCGTTGTCCTTTAATGCTATCTCTTTCTCATCTTTCTTTTTTTCATAGGTTTTCAATACTTTCTTTTGAATCTATTTCTCTATTTAGGGTTTGAGGATTTTATTTTTGTGTTTCTTTGTTTTACCAAAACAATCCTGGTCATTGTGTTTTCTCTGTTAGGGTTTATTCTTGTTTTGGAAACGTGCCCTAGTCGATTTCCAACATTTTGTATTGCACAATGCTCTTGTTTGCATTTTTCCTCTCTTTGTGCATCGTTCTGTGATGCTTTCCCACCATGTTTCCCCACCTGTTAAAGCGGTGAAATTTTTAGTTTTAGCAAGTTAAAATGATGAATTTTCAACATTTTTTGAATGATCATCCCTCTTCCCACATGTTCGACCAGGATAAATTGCTGCTCGAACATTGAAGACCTTCCCCTAGATTGTCAAAGCGGTGAGAATGTTCGCTGATACACTTCAAGATTTTCACCAACTCCAACATGTAGGAGTGGTGAAAATCACCGCTCCTACATAGAGGGTCTCATGACTTCAAATGTCTAAGCGGTAAAAAAGGCCGCTTGTGCACTCAACTCTGAAACATGAAGGACATGCTCAAGCGCTAAAAATTAGCGCCCAAGCATAAACTAAGATCTCACCCCGAAATGCATAAGCGCTAATTTTTAGCGCTCCAACATACCACATTTTCCTAAGTGCTTTAGACATGTAGGAGCACTATTTTTCAGCACTACTACATGCAAATCACTATCCCAAGATGTAGGAGTGCTGATTTTTAGTGCTCCTACACAAAAAGCATTTTTCTTTTCTAACACCCTGAAATGACTCCGTTTGTGCTCCGAACCTCATTTCTTCACCAATGCTCCATTTTTCATGCAAAATAGCTCATTTGTAGTTGCTCCAAATCACCTACTCACTTCACCGACATGTCTACCGCTTTGAAGACGTATGGGTGGACTGTAGAGATGAAGAAGACATCCACAAAATGGATTTTTGCAAATTAACAGTAGAGCATATCAAAGATCTTGGTGTAGTTGATCTACTAGCGGATTTCAAAGATCCTGGCGACATCATAAACTTTTCTTATGAAGAAGATGAGATTTATAGGAGGCCCTTACCTCCAATGTAATGGTCTAAAAAGGAAATTGTCTCTATTAGAGAAATGATTGCTCTGATCTTACACAACACAGTAGAATGGTTGCATAAACATGGTTTCAAGACCAAATTAGAAGGAGAAGCACCAAGAGGAGAAACTAGCCAATGATAGGAGCTCCACACAAAAAAAAACATGCGGCTACTCCCTCTTCTTCCCAAAGAGGTCTTAAAATCAAGTTCACCTTTGGTAAGAATGTTACACAAATGGTTGAAGAACAAGAGGCAACAAAATCTGAACAAACACATGCAAAAGGAAAGGAGCTTGCTTTTGAGGAACAATCATCTGAAGAAGAAGAAGAGAGCGAGGGTGAAGAATCAGAAGAATCTAATGAGGAAGAATTTGGAGAAGATGAAGTTGAAAAAGAAGGTAATGAGGAGGAACTTAGACATGATGATGAACAACCTCTATCTCCACATGAGAATGTTGTTGAAGATCTTCCCCATACATCATCACCTGTTACTACCAATATTCCTCATACTCCTCCAAATCCAACAACTCCTCCACCTCCTCTTCCTACCTCACCTCCTCCAACAACAATTTCAGGTGTAGTGAATGTTTCCATTCCCCTTGCAGTATCAACCATCCTTGCCACTCCTATAGTTTCAAACTTACAAACTGTTGATGTCTCATTGAGCTCTCCCTCATCCATTCCCAATTTGTCATCTCCATCTTTTGATATCTCTTCTAAAGCCGAATTCGACATATTCATGAATGAGTCTATTGGGACTATTGAATTTCGCAAATTTGAAGTGCCCATATTGCAAATTTTTCCTTTGCACTTTTAGAAGTGCACTTGAAAAATTTGCCTAAGTGACCTACTTTGGAGGGTCATAATTTGGAGCCTATTAATTTTCATGCAAAACCCCTTTGTAGACACACTCATGTGAGCAGGCATGTCAATTTTCAGCTTCCCATGATGAGTTTTGACACCGTTTTGAAAAGTGAAGCTGGAGGGTTTTGACACTTTTCTACTATTTGCAAACTTTCAGGTATGTAAAGTAGCCTGCTATTTGAGCTAATATTTTGCAACTGGATGATCGTCATGTCAAACAGATTATTTCTCTCCATTCTCCTTACATTGATGTACTCCTTGGTCTAGTTTTAGAGCCTAATGATAAGATTTTTTATTTTTATCAGGGCAAAAGCAATCACAATTTGTTCAGTTTTGCACCTACATTTTTTGAAACTTTTCAAAGAGGTCAACTTTGACCTTCAATATCTTTTGATGAGTAATGATTCAAGGAAAACCCTCTTGCACATGTGCTCAGTGTACCCAAATGAGCTAATGTTTCTAGTGGCAGCCTCTCAGGAGTTGATTTGATATTTTTTCAAGGAGGTGATTGGGTGAGTTTTAATTGGTTCTAAACAAGTGTAGTTGCAGAAAAGTTTGACTGAGCAACTTTGTTGATTAATACCTTTCACCTCGTGACCTATTTTTCTGAGCCGTTTGTTGCACTCCATTCTCGGGTCAAATGTCTACATGGATGTAAGTTTTCATGGCTCCAGGAGGTCGTTTGGCTGATTTCCCAGGGTGATTCCAGAGCCAACTTGACTAGTTTTGGTCTACTCTGCTCACTAATCAATTATTCTAGAAAACAAGTTTTAATGACAACCCAGTTTGTCTTTTCACCTTGGATGTATTCAAAGGCTATGTTTGATCAATTCAGGATAAAACTTGTTTGAAAACAAAAAAAAATTATCCGGGCTCACATGGGGACCCGACATGCTCTACATAAGTGTGAAAGTATAAGTGTTGCATTGTGGCAATCACTTCAAGTAAATTATTTTGAATTCTAGCATATGGAAGTCTATACAAATGTAATTTTTTTTGAGAATTCAAATGTACAACAAAGTCCATGTTATGTTCAAGTACATGGATTAGGAGGTGAGTATAGCTCAAGCTGTATGAGGGCAACCATGTCATTAACAAACAATTATGAAGAGGATGATATTTCACATGATTTCTACTGGATAAGGTCACAATATTATGAAATCTTGTTTGGTAGATTGAATGGTTGTATGGTGCTAGAAAACACACTTAGATTCGGTGAGAAAGGAAAGAAAGAAAGAAAGAACTTAGCTAAGGATCTTAACTCCAAAGTTGGTTTGAAGCAGAAGATTGTGGTACTTGACAGAGTAGAAAGAATGGACTTTTATGCAAAATGTGGAAAAATGTTGAAGGCATGCGGCCTGCTTGACAGAATGCCTCTATTAAATGTGGTCTTAATGGAATGTCATTCCAACATATATACTTGACACAAAACAAATTTATTGAAAATGGATTAAAAGTCTTGTGCAAAATACAATCAACAATTGTAAGCTTGTAAAAGAAAGTGTAAGATGATTGGCTAACAATGAATGAGACTTCAAAGAATGGGCCACTACATTGATAAGGCATGTGTTTTGTCTAAGAGGATGATTCAATATTGTGAGGAAAAATTTCATACTGAAACATGGCTGCCAACTTGCAGGGGTATATAAACTTGTTTAGAAAAAGTTTCCAAATAAATGTGGTCCCATGGAATGCCATAAATACAGCTTACGCACAAAGTGGATTTATTGAAAATCTTAGAAACTTTCAAGCAGATGCAAGTGGAGGAAGGGATCCATGACATGGGCTACCAAGTGAAACTGGTGTAGCATAGATCTGCAAACAAGAGCAACATACAAATAATGGATTTGTTGAAAACTCTTTAGGAACTTTTAAACAAATGCATTTGGCAATTGTAATGTCATATCCTTCAATCTCAACCATCATCCCTCCTTCCAAACATGAAGGGATCAACCTATAGAAAGGGCGCATGGGGCAGCCACACCAACCGAGAGGGACAACAAGGCAACATGAATGATTGATGGAGCAGCCATGGCATGGGCTTTAAGAACAAAAGGTCGATAGAAGGTGAAGCATCATAGCTTGAAGAGGCCTGATATGAAGGGAATAGGGCATGTGAGCATGCTCAAGAATTCTCAAATAAATATGATCTCATGACTCACCATATTTGCTGCAAATGTACAAAATGGATTTGTTGAAAAGACTGCAGAATTTTTTTAGAAAAACGTAGTTGGAAAGATCCAAGAACGAGTTTGTACTCTTTTAAAGAGTTCAAATTTAATTGTGGAGCACCGGTGAGAGACTATGAGAGATCGATCCAAAAAGTGGGAAGCTGCCATCGTTGCTAGCTGAAGGAAGACCAATAGGAAGTGTCTATGTTACAAATGGGCGGCTATCATCTCTAGCTTAAAGATGTCAAGTGTGATATACAAAAGAGATCTTCATACAAAATGGTGGTGAGGAATATAAAGAATATCATTTGAGAAATACATTGGATGCCAACACAAATTTGTGCTTACAGTGGTAATGTATTAAGTTTTTTGTATTTGATGCAATGGTGGGAGATGCTTGCTACAAATGGAGCAGCCGAGAGTTGTAGAGCAGATGAAGGCAAGTTAGGGAAAAACTCTTAGATCAATGGTAGAGAAAAGAAGGATGGATGCAACCAAATCCTGGCTGTCCATCGTAGACTGTGTAGGGTTTAGGATGACATCATGCAAGAGGCTACGCGATATGCGAAGTGCTTCCATGTGGGAGGTGGGCCCGTGGAGGATTTTGATGCTTGGCGTTTTAGTTTTTGAAGGCTTTATTTTATTTCAAAAAGGCAAAGCAATATAAAAATAAACTAAAACATTACCCAAGTAAAATTTTAAAAGCAAGATGGGCCCTATCGAGTTGTGTTTGTAAAGTGCTTAAAATGCTTTCAAGTGCTAAGGTAGAACTCTTGGCTATGAGTAAAATGTGAAAGGGGTGCAGGATAGTTTTTTTTAATTTTGCCCGAGGAAATAGTTTTAAAAGTTAAAACTTTATATGTAAAGTGAAATAGGTATCTTCTTTGCTAGGCAATGAAAATGTAGGGTGAAAGTGAAAATACATGGGTATAATTTTATTTTCCCGATTATAGTTTTTTAAAGCTATCACATTTTAAGGAAAAAGGTTGATTTTCAAATATGGTGCATGGGCAATATTTTGATTTTTTCCTAATAAAGTGATTTTAAAACTTCAATTTTAAAAGCCTTCAGGTGAAATATTTAAAATATGTGATGATGCATGGGAAAAGTGGTTGTAAAATCCTATAAAATGAATTAAATTATTCATTTTATAAATTAAGGTCATTTTGTGATGGGAATTAAAGTGCAACCACAACATTGCAAAAGGCAAAAATGAAGCTTTCACAGGGAGTTATTTTTAATTGCTGGGTGAATGAAGTGAGAATTTTCACGGACAAGGGAAATTTTCTGTTGCTGAAAAAAGAGTGAATTTTCTAAAGCAAAGGTAGAGGCAAAGTTTGTTGCAAGGAAGAGAGAAGAGAGAGGTTTTACATTTTGCTGAATAACGGTGGATGGAGCTTCCAGATGTCATCAATAGATCAACTCTTGGGATTCTTTTGTTTCTTTTTATTCTCATTCTCTTCTCATTGTAAAGGGTTCTGAATTTTTGTATGGGTTGGGTTGATAGAAAATGCTGAGTTTAAGTCATGAATTGAGTCTGTAAGCTGTAATTGCTGATTTCATTGAGTAAATATCAATCAGTTTGTGCAGGTAAAGCATAAATGTCATCAAATTGTCTCCAGATTTGTACACATTTGATCATATGAATTCAATAATACAAAGTATGTTTTAGTCTGTCATCTCAGTTTCCCTGAGATTGTTTTATTTTTTCATGGGTCTATTTCAAAGAAATGGTTAAATTACTTTGAGCAGACAATTGTGATTTCAAGTGTGCAGGTTGGATCTATAAGAAGAGTTTGATTAACAACAAGAGTGGAGGATCTGTTGGTGTAATGCATTAGCAATTTGAATCCACTGGTTGAAGTTAGTTTACTGATGAAATTCTCTTTATGATTATGCATTTGACTCCATGGCCTGGAATTAGGCATTGATTTGTCATTCAACTTAGTGCATTTTAGAAACAAGTTATAAATTCAAAATCATTTCAAATCCTTGTTGTTTGGTTGAGGTTTAATGTTGAATTTTGCTTCCCAATTGCTAAGTGAGTGTTGACATACCGAGAATTTAGCTAGATTTGAAGTTATCAGTACTTTCTTTGGTGTAATTGAATTGGGAATTATCTACTATAAAAAGCAATATCTGTGCATAATTGAATTGAGTCTTCAGGCATTGTAGAGGTTGACCCAGCTTGTTCCTGTAGAGCTAGAAGTTTAGGAGATTTTAGTCTTTGACTGAATCTTGTCAGTTGGCCAAATCCCTCTTTGAGTCTGAACATAAGAAATTAGCTATTCTTTAGGACTCATTGGATTGGTTTGATTTGGAACACCAACAAAATGGCGACTTTGTTGGGGAGAATTTTGAATCTCCAGTTGCAGACTGTTTAATTACAAAGTCATATCATTTGCATAGGTTAGTTATTTTCTATTCCAAATTTGGTGCAAATATTAAAGGAATTCAAACCCGCAGAAAGAATTTGTTGCAGATAACCTAAAGATTTCATGATCTGTGGTGCTCTGTTGGTGAAAGGAACTCAGAAGAAGATTTATCTTTGAAAGAACTTCATGTTGTTTGAAGTTCAGTCCTCTATGAAGAGAGGTGGCGACTCTGTCAAAAGAACCTGATGAAGAGGTAAATACAGTTCTAGATCTACAATATTTCCAGTCAGGAAGACAATTTGCAATAGCTACAACATTTCTAGGTATTCTTCACTTTTGGTTTTCAAGAAAATTGTGTGTGAGAACCATATTTTAATCTCTTAGGAAAAAAATTTGGTTCCCTATTGAGTGAATTAGCACTTACAAAGGGAAAGGACAATAATATTGAGTTTTCACATTCCCATTTGTTGGATCTGTTATATTAAATGCAATTGTAGTTCCATTGAAAGATTTTTGTTTAGTGTTAAAATATTTGCTAGTGTGGATGTTTAGAATGAATTTGTATATCCTAGGGATTTCCATCCATTTGCATATGTTTCAAGCCCAGGTTATCACCATATCAACAATTGTAATAGTAATCCTTCATTTGGTCATGGCAAATATTTTGCACAATTAGTTAAACCCAGATTTGCAAATATCTACAGATCATCAAGATAAAATAGTCATACTATTAGACAGCTTGATACAACTTGTCAAGAAGCTTTAGAAGTCTAATAGTCCTCAAACATTTGACACCCCAAAGTACATGAACCTAAGTTTTAACAAACCTAGGTTTAGTCGAGAATGAAAATCTATGTTTGAAAGGGGAATTAAAGAGATGGGTAAAAGACACTAGATGTCTCTACAAGCCCAGTTAAGAGACAATCATACTGTATATACTTTCCAAGTTAATGCACCTTTTTTCAATTCCTTTGATCCATTATATAACCAATTAGATTTTTCATGGGTTGATTACAAAACTAAGAGTATGCCAACTCAAGTCTATAAGAAGATGCCTAGATTTAATTGATACAATGTATGTGAAGGGGATGCACATGTCAATTTTTTTTCTAGTTTCATGGAGAAACATTCATTTGGAGATCAGGATATATGGATGAGATTTTTTGTCAAATTTCTTGAAGCAAAAGCTAGGGAATGGTACTTAATTTTTCCTAAGTCTTTTCCTTGCAGGGATAAACTAGTGAATGCTTACATAGGATAATTTGCAAGAGAACCTTCTAACCTTTTCACAAGGTTAAAGTAGATTAATAAACAATATGAAGAGAAAAGCATTGCTTTCAGTCATAGATTTGCTGCTGCTCTCTCACTAATCCCTAAAAATTTTAGACCTAGTACTCTGGATTGCATTCATATGTATTTTGAAGCTTTTGAGGAGGGATCTAGTGCATTGTTAAAGGATTTTATAATATTGAGTATGCAAATGGATTACATGTTTTTAGATGATTTAAAATAAAAAGAGGAATGAATATGTGCAAAGTCTGTTTTCTTCAATTGTGGGTAAACATGTTGATAACATTAGTAGCTATGTGAATACAAATGATCAAATGTCCTTAGTTTTAAATACAGACAAATGCATACTTGAGAAGGTAGAAGACAAGAATGATGCATCATTAGGTGATGAGGAAGTTGTCTTTGAACAACCTACAAAATAAATGTACCCAGTTGAAAATTGCAGCCATGATGAGATGAATGAAATATATGAAGTTTCCTCTGTTTGCTCTGAAAATGCAAAAACAGAGAGCAAATTTTCTATAGTAAATGAAGGTGATGACAATACTTCTAAGGGCTCATAAGAGTACGATGAGGGATATTAATTGAATTTACTCTTTGAAGAAGAGATATGTGATCAACAATGTTATGGTACAATTGATCATGTCAATTCTACATGTGTTGATTGTAGCTTTGATGCAAGTCTTCATGCTGAGACAAAGGAATTTAGTGATTTAGGGAATGATCTTAAGAATGTCAGTGTGTCAGATGTAGATGACAAAGTATGCAATGAATTTCAGTTAGCAAGATCACCCACAAGCAACTGCAATGAAGAAACCATTAATGGTTTTCAATTTGATAGTGGAGATGTTGGTGTCAATCCTTAAGAGGATGTAAATGGAAAACTCAATGAAGACATCCAGTCCAATGTCAGAGTGCAAAAAGATGTGGATTTCTGTTATGACAGGCCAAAAGTAAGCAAGAATGAACAAATGGATAGCTTGTTCTCTATGACAAATTGTGACAATGATTTTGACAAGGTTGTCGGCAATTTGATATCCTATGATTGGGGAAGTCCTGTTTATGATCAACCCATTGAATTTTCAGATTTTGATGATATCATAACATATCCTGATTTACAACTTGGTAATGCATATAGTTCTAATGAAGGTCAAGGAGAGGAAGTGGTTGAAAGAATGGATCAAAACAATGATCTCTTAAGTAGTGAAAAAATTTCAAATATGTTGACCACTGAATATCAAAAATGTGCACATGAGGATAACTCTCAGTTGTTGTGTGTTGCTCATATTGGTTTTGACATTGATGATAATCTTCACTATGCAAGGTATGATGTATGTGTTTTTGATCATCCTCCTAGTTATGAACCATTTGATCGGCATGATGATAATGTGGATGAAGACTAGCAACCATTTGATTGCTATGATGCATTGTATGATGAGTATGAAAGTGCGCATGTTGATGCAAACTCGAAAATTTGTTTTGATGAACTAGAAGCAGCAGATGACCATGAGGTTTGCATATCCAATGAGCCAAGTATTGATAATTTTACTATAGATTCAAACAAGTTTTTGTTTGCTAACATGAATGAGCCTAGGCACGATTCT
Source organism: Sequoia sempervirens (assembly GCA_007258455.2). Classification (NCBI taxonomy): domain Eukaryota; kingdom Viridiplantae; phylum Streptophyta; class Pinopsida; order Cupressales; family Cupressaceae; genus Sequoia; species Sequoia sempervirens. The sequence goes on along the minus strand of VDFB02000007.1, from coordinate 243,409,576 downwards.
TTTCATGTGGATGTGGATGTTGACTTCAAGGAAGAATCAGATTATCCTTCTGAACCAGAATTGCTCTTTTTTGAGCAAGCTTGGGATGTTGAAGATGTTGATATGTTATGTTTAGAGGATAACAAAATGAGTAATGATGAGGATAAGTTAGAAATCCTTGATGACTCTCAGTACCACCATGATGGAGGATAGTTGCAGAGTGTGCTAATGTATGGGTGTATCTCTATGCATACACTTGGAGATAGTTTGCATTATGTGCAAGATCTTCTGGTAAGTTCTTGTGATAGTTTCACCTTTGATATGCAAACTAGTAATCAAATTGAGCTTAATAGTACTAGCCATGTGGCAAAATGTGAGTGCTATTTTTGTCAGTTGGAAGAAGTTTTCACAAAGTTTGGCAATGTGCAAGGCATTGAAGAATATTGTTTTTAGCTTGAGAATGGTTTGTATGATGAATATAATAAGTTGTTGCCACATGATATTCAACATTTTGAGAGTATTCCTGACTTTCAAATGCATATTGATTATGAACATGTTGATAAAGTTGTATATGATTGGCTGTTAGGAGATGCCAACATGTTTAATCAGGCAGATGGTAGTGATATGGCCTATGTAATCTGGCTGACATGTGATAACAAACCTGAACAGGGAGCAAGTTTCTACTTGTACAAAGGTAGTTTGATACTTGTGTTTGCACAAATGCAGTCACTTATGTTGTTGTGGTTTGATAGAAGAAAGCATGAGTTGAGGGAGTCTAGTTCCTTTATCAGATTGGTGTTTGACAGAGGTAAATGTTGACTTCCCTTTTTCGTTTGGTGGTCTGGGGTCACCAAGTGGAGTTGAAAAAAGAGGTTCAATAAAGGAGCAATTTGAGAGCACCCAATGGACTCAGTATTTGGTCTACTCCCTAGAGATTTGGATTCTTCCTATGCCCACAGGGGGCATACATCCCCAATTGGAGCCATTGTTGGGACTGTCAAATTTCGCAAATTTGAAGTGCCCATATTACAAATTTTGCCTTTGCACTCTTAGAAGTGCACCTGAAAAATATGCTTAAGTGACCTACTTTGGAGGGTCATAATTTGGAGCCTATTGATTTTCATGCAAAACCCCTTTGTGGACACACTCATGTGACATATGTGAGCAGGCATATCAATTTTTAGCTTCCCATGATGAGTTATGACAATGTTTTGAAATGCGAAGTTGCAGGGTTTTGACACTTTTCTACTATTCGCAAACTTTCAGTTCTGCAAAGTAGCCTCCTATTCGAGTTAATATTTTACAATTGGATTATCGTCATGTCAAAAAAATTGTTGCTCTCCATTCTCCTTACATTAATTTACTCCATGGTCTGGTTTCAGAGCCTAATGATAATATTTGCTATTTTTACCAAACCAAAAACAAACACAATTTGTTCAGTTTTGCACCTGCATTTTTTGAAACTTTTCAAAGAGGTCAACTTTGACCTTCAATATCTTTTGATGAGTGTTGATTCAAGGAAATCCCTCTTGCACACATGCTCAGTGTACCAAAATGAGCTAATGTTTCTAGTGGTAGCCTCTCAGGAGTTGGTTTGATATTTTTTCAAGGAGGTGATTGGGTGAGTTTTAATTGGTTCTAAACAAGTGCAATTGCAGAAAAGTATGACTGAGCAGCTTTGCTGATTAATATCTTTCACCTCGTGACTTGTTTCGCTGAGCTATTTGTTGCACTCCATTCTCGGGTCAAATTTCTACATGGTTGTAAGTTTTCATGGATCTAGGAGGTCGTTTGATTGATTTCCCAGGGCGTTTCTAGAACCAATTTGACTAGTTTTGGCCATCTTTGCTCACTGTTCAAATATGCCAGAAAACAAGTTTTAATGAAAACCCAGTTTATCTTTTCACCTTAGATGCATTCAAAGGCTATGTCTAATCAATTCAGGATAAAACTTGTTTGAAAACAATTTTTTTTTAGCCGGGCCCACATGGGGACTCGACATGATCTACATAAGTGTGAAAGTATAAGTGTTGCATTGTGGCAATTATTTCAAGTAAATTATTTTGAATTCTAGCATATGGAAGTCTATACAAATGTAATTGTTTTCGAGAATTCAAATGTAGAGCAAAGTGCATGTTATGTTCAAGTACATGGATTAGGAGGTGAGTATAGCTCAAGCTATATGAGGGCAACCATGTCATTAACAAATAGTTATGAAGAGGATGACGTTTCACATGAGTTCTACTAGATAAGTTCACAATATTATGAAATCCTACTTGGTAGCTTGAATGGCTATATGGTGCTAGAAAACACACTTAGATTCAATGAGAAAGGAAAGAAAGAAAGAAAGAACTTAGCTTGGATCTTAACTCCAAATTTGGTTTGAAGCAGAAGATTGTGGTACCTGACAAAGTAGAAAGAATGGAATTGTATGCAAAATATGGGAAAATGTTGAAGGCATGCAACTTGCTTGACAAAATTCCTCTGTTAAATGTGGTCTTAATGCAATGCCATTGCAACATATATACTTGACACAAAATAGATTTATTGAAAATGGCTTAGAAACTCTTGTGCAAAATACAATTAGCAATTGTAAGCTTGTAAAAGAAAGTGTAAGATGATTGGATGACAATGAATGAGACTTCAAAGAATGGGCCATTGCATTGATAATGCATGTGTTTTTTCTAATAGGCCGATTCAATATTGTGAGGCAAAATTTCATACTAAAACATGGCCACCAACTTGCAGGGGTATATAAACTTGTTTAGAAAAAGTTTCCAAATAAATGTGGTCCCATGGAACACCATAATTACAGCTTACACACAAAGTGGATTATTGAAAATATTAGAAACTTTCAAGCAGATGTAAGTGGAAGAAGGGATCCATGGTGCAGGTTACCAAGTGAAACTAGCGTAGCATAGATCTGTAGACAAGGGCGACATACAAATGATGGATTTGTTGTAAACTCTTTACGAATTTTAAACAAATGCATTTTGTGGTTGTAATGTTGTATCCTTCAATCTCAACCATCATCCCTCCTCCCAAACATGAAGGGATCGACCTATAGAAAGGGCGCATGAGGTAGCCACACCAACCAAGAGGGACAACAAGGTGACATGAATGACTGATGGAGCAGCCATGGCGCGGGCTTTAAGAACAAAAGGCCAATAGAAGGTAAAGCATCACAACTTGAAGAGGCCCAATATGAAGGGAATAGGGCATGTGAGAATGCTCAAGAATTCTCAAATAAATATGATCTCATGACTCGCCATAGTTGCTGTAAATGTACAAAATGGATTTGTTCAAAAGATTGCAAAAAATTTCAGACAAACGCAGTTGGAAAGATCCATGAACGAGTTTGTACTCCTTCAAAGAGTTCAAATTTCATTGTAAAGCACCAGTGAGAGACTATGAGGGATCGATCCACAAAGTGGGAAGCCACCATCGTTTCCAGCTGAAGGAAAACCAGTAGGAAGTGTCTATGCTGCAATTGGGCCGCTATCATCTTTGGCTTAAAGATGTCAAGTGTGATATACAAAAGAGATCTTCGTATAAAATGGTGGCGAGGAATATCAAGAATATCATTTGAGAAATACGTTGAACGCCAACACAAATTTATGCTTATAATGGTATTGTATCAAGTTTTTTATATTTGATGCAATGGTGGGAGATGTTTGCTACAAATGGAGCAGCCAAGAGTTGCAGAGCAGATGGAGGCAAGTTAGGGAAAAACTCTCAAATAAACAGTAGACAAAAGAAGGATGGATGTAGCCAAATCCTAGCCATCCATCGCAGACCGTGTAGGGTTTAGAATGACATCATGCAAGAGGCTACACGGTATGTGAATTGCTTCCATGTGGGAGGTGGGCTAGTGGAGGATTTTGATGCCTGGCATTTTAGTTTTTGAAGGCTTTATTTTATTTCAAAAAGGCAAAGCAATATAAAAATAAACTAAAACATTACCCAAGTAAAATTCTAAAAGCAAGATGGGCCCTATCGAGTTGTATTTGTAAAGTGCTTAAAATGCTTTCAAGTGCTAAGGTAAAACTCTTGGATGTGAGTAAAATGTGAAAGGGGTGCGGGATAGTTTTTTTTGTTTTGCCAGAGGAAATAGTTTTAAAAGTTAAAACTTTAAATGTAAAGTGAAATAGGTATCTTCTTTGCTAGGCAATGAAAATGTAGGGTGAAAGTGAAAATACACAGGTATAATTTTATTTTCCTGATTATAGTTTTTTAAAGATCTCACATTTTAAGGGAAAAGGTTGATTTTCAAATATGGTGCATGGGTAATATTTTGATTTTTGTCTGATAAAGTGATTTCAAAACTTCACTTTTAAAAGCCTTTAGGTGAAATATTTGAAATATGTGATGCATGGGAAAAGTGGTTGTACAATCCCATAAAATGAATAAAATTATTCATTTTATAAATGAAGGTCATCCTATGTTGGGAATTAAAGTGCAGCCACAACATTGCAAAAGGCAAAAATGAAGCTTTCACGGGGAGTTATTTTTCACTGTTGGGTGAATGAAGTGAAAATTTTCACGGACAAGGGAAATTTTTTGTTGCTGAACAAAGAGTGAATTTTCTAAAGCAAAGGCAGAGGCAAAGTTTGTTGCAAGGAAGAGTGAAGAGAGAGGCTTTACATTTTGTTGATTAACAGTGGATGGAGCTTCCAAATGTCATCAATGGATTAGCTCTTAGGCTTCTTCTGTTTCTTTTTGTTCTCATTCTCTTCTCATTGTAAAGGGTTTTGAATTTTTGTATGGGTTGGGTTGATAGAAAATGTTGAGTTTAAGTCATGAATTGAGTTTGTAAGCTGTAATTGTTGATTTCATGAGTAAATATTGATCAGTTTGAGCAAGTAAAGCATAAATGTCATCAAATTGACTCTAGATTTGTACACATTTGATCATATGAATTCAATAATACAAAGTATGTTTGATTTTTTCATCTCAGTTTCCCTGAGATTGGTTTATTTGTTCATGGGTCTGTTTTAAAGAAATGGTTAAATTACTTTGAGCAGATAATTGTGATTTCAAGTGTGCAGGTTGGATCTATAAGAAGAGTTTGATTGAAAAAAAGAGTGAATTTGTTGGTTTAATGCATTAGCAGTTTGAATCCATTGGTTGAAGTTGGTTTACTGATGAAATTCTCTTTATGATTATGCATTTGACTCCATTGCCCAAAATTAGGCACTGATTTGTCATTTAGCTTAGTGCATTTAAGAAACAAGTTATAAATTCAAAATCATTTTAAATCCTTGTTGTTTGGTTGAGGTTTAATGTTGAATTTTTCTCCCCTATTGTTGAGTGAGTGTTGATATATCGAGAATTTAGCCAGATTTGAAGTTGTCAGTACTTTGTTTGGTGTAATTGAATTGGGAATTATCTACTATAAAAAGAAATGTTTGTGCATAATTGAATTGAGTCTTTAGGCATTGTAGAGATTGACCCACCTTGGTCCTATAGAGCTAGAAGTGTAGGAGATTTCAATCTTTGATTGATTCTTGTTAGTTGGCTAAATCCCTCTCTGAGTTTGAGCATAAGAAATTGGCTATTCGTTAGGAATTTTTGGAATGGTTCAATTTGGAACACCAACAAAGTCTTTGTAGAATCAACTTGGTTTGCAGTCCACTAGAGCAATCATGATAGATACGACCCCGATTGTTATAATATCAACCATTTCTATAGAAGTGGTTGTAATGCAAGAATTAACTGTAATTCAAGAAGCATATACTTCATTTCTTCCTCCTTGGTTGATCTCTCAAGTATCAAAGTGAAAGAAACAAATGATCTCCCCAAATGAGCTTGATCTTGAAGAGATAGCTCCTCCAAAAGCTAAGGGGAAGAAAAAGTCAAAAGTCCATTCAAGGCTTCATGTTGACAAATTTGGTCACAAGTTTGTAGAGATTGGTCTACCCCCACAAGAAGAAGGTGATGTAAACATGGAGGATTACACTATAACAAGAGTCTAACTTGGAAAAGTGAAAAATGCAAGTGCAAAGGAAGATGCACAAGTGGTCCTAGATGCATTAGTAGGAAGGCTTGATAAGATGGAGCAGGCCAAAAATATGTATAAGGAGAAAGCTAAGCATTATGCAACAGTTTTGAGGAACATTGCAAGCTCTTATGGGGATGTACAACCTATGGCCATGGTAAACATTGAGGAACCAATTGTACAAAAGGCAGATAAATTTTCCTCCAAGGGTAAGGTGTTATATGATTTCATTGATGAAATGATAAAACATGGTTCATAGGTCATAGCTATTGCAAATGAGAAAATTGTTCAAATAGCCAAGCTGAAATTAGAGCTTGACAAAGAAGAAAATATACTTTTCAAAGAGGAAAAAGAAATGGAAAGATGTATCACATTTTGGTCATAAATGAAAGAGACAAAGCTGAGTAAGTTGGTGAAAGTTTGCATAATTCCCGACAAAGAGAAATATGTGGAAGTAAGGGAACCTCTCAAACACCACATACAAGTGATCAAATCTCTTATTGAAGATATCCACCAAGTACAAGAAGATGTCGAAGGACATCACGTTATCCTAGTGAATGGAATTGAGGAGTTACCGAGTAAGCTCCTTGATGATGATTAGACTTTCCTCTCGGTTAGTGAGATAACTTAAATATTCAAGGGAGCTAACATGAAGCAAGTGGAAGATGAAAGTTTTTCAAAGACTTCCATGCACACCATATGTGATATATGGATTTCTCTTCATTGTCTCAAAATGCATCTAAAAAGATGCAAGAAAATTTGCTCTTCTGCAAGAAGATCAATCACAAGAGTTCACACCATTTGGATTCTATAGTTGGTCCAGATGAGGCATTCGTGCTGGAGACAAAGAAGAAATATGAAGAATTTTGTGCCCAATGCAAGGAACCATAAAAACTTCTTTTCATCTCTAGTGTTAGATAGTTTTATGCTTTCATTTATGCATTTTGTAAATAGTTCTTGACATCTTACATGTCATTTTCCAAGATGTAATTACATGTAAAAATAGAGATGTTTTCCTAAAATGATGGACAACATCTTTGAATAAATTGACTTGTTAGGTGATATTTTCCTAGATTCGCTCACCTAACTTTCCTAGATTTTCTCATCTACTTTTTCTCTTCCCTCTCTTTTATAAATATGAGAGGATTCTTTTGTAATCTTTATCTTTTTATCTTTTGCAACGAAGTGCTACCCATTTGAGAAGAAAATACATGAAACTTTGCGTTCATCTTTGTGAATCTATTTTGATCAATAAAGAAGTGAGTTGCATACCAAAATTTGTGTTGGAATCAATTATCTTTTGGTTTTTATTGAGATTGGCAGTGATTAGTGATTGAGATCTAAAGGGCTTTGAGTAAATCCATGTAAACTTTGTATTACACTCTTTTATTCGAATTTATGATATTGATTGGATACTATTGATGAATTTTCTGCAAGACTTTGTACTTGTATTTATTCATGTTGTTCTTAGATCTATCATGGAGTATCTAGAAGATCTTGTGCTTCTAATACAATGCTGGTTACATATATGAAAGGATTCATTGGTGAAAGCTACAAAACGACTTTGTGTCTTCATGAGTTTTTTTGTTTTATCATTTATCATTATCATTCTAGTATTCTTAGTATTTGCTTTGACAAGATGAGAATATTGGAATTACTACTTTTATTTTTAGTTTGAAGTTGTATCGAATTAGGAACTTAAAACTGCGAAGCTTTGTAAAACATATTCTCTAGAAAAAGAGAGAATTATGAATGTGACACACCCCCATCTCTTAATAGTAGTGTACATTATTGTGAATACTTAATTAGTTTTACTTAGTTTCAATAAGCAGTAAGAAGGGTGCCTCCCATTTTCGAGAAGAGAGATTGTATCTGACACAGTTGTGACTGAAATCACGTTTTGTAATCTATTAAAGGGATTACATAATTTTCACCCAACAGTTTTTTGGCAACTCCGCTGGGGAATGACACACACAATTAAAGCCTCACAATTTTGATTGAAGTGAATAAATTTTCCAATATCTTATTGTGATCTTGTATATTATTATTTTTAATATCTCTCTTGTTTTTGTTTACATTCTAGTGGTTAGAAACTATACATGAGGTTTGAGGACTCAAGGAGTAGTGGATCCACTTTTTGAAGACTTGTTGCAACATAATACTCCACCTACTCCTCCGAGAGTAAGGTCACCATTGCAACACACCGCGAGTTATCCTCCACAAAGACTAAGATCTCCTCTTCCAAGTGAATCCTTTGTTTTCCACAGAGTTCCAGTTCAAGTACCTATTGTGCAACATATCATGGTTGCACCACCTATAGGACCTTGGGGAAATGCTTTCGGTCCCCTCAGTTTGGCTGCACCTCTGCATGAAATTCCACATGTCTCGAGAAAGCATATTTTTAAGTTTCTAGGTGATGACAAACAACATCCTGATGAACGCATTGCTGCCTTTTACATTGTTTGTGGTGTTCTTGGCATAGAACACGAAGACGTTGCTATGGCTGTTCATCGAATCTCTACAAGGAGCTGCTGTTGAATGGTTTTATACTCTTCCAGTTGCTTCTGTCACTAATTGGAACACTCTTCGCACCAAGTTCAAAGATAGGTTTAAACCCGTTGAAGATGCACACACCTTATTGGCACAAATTACAATCATGCGGAAAGAGGCCCATGCACCCATGCATGAGTTTGTGGCTAAGTTTAATAAGCTGGTGACATGATCCTTGCTGGATAAATAAGGATGAATACCAACAACAACAAGAAGATGCAAGCGTTAGGATCTCTAGTTTATAATTCTAACATTTCTAATGCTAATTCTAATTTTGTTGATCCCATGGTTCAAAGGTTGGAAAATGAAATTTTGGCTTTGAAAAACAAAGTTTCTAACAACAACACTTTCAAGGATGCTCCAAGAAGGAGATTTCCCAACTATGATGGAAACAAAAATCAGAATCATCTTCCAGCACCATAAGGAAGACTCGCACTTGAAGCTCCACCTACTAATATTGTTGCAGGATACTATGAGGCTGAACAAGATGAATATGCATAGTTGGATTATCCCATGGAAGAAAGTGTTGATCTCTTTCAAGATGAAGAAATGGGATTAGCTGGTGACTCCAATATTGGCTATTTGCAAATGGAGAATGAATTTGATGAGGAGGACTTGGTGATGGATGCATATGTTTTCTTTATGCGGAAACAACAAAATCAGCTTGATCAAACTCAAGCTATTGCTCCACCAAAAAAGGAGAAGCTGCCAGTTACCATTGAAAAAAGAGGATCTCCTCTACCTTGGAAACCAAAAAATGCAACAAATAAACAAGTTCTCCTATCCCCCTTCGTCAGTTCTTGCCATTCCAAAAACCAATCTCTAGGTTCCTAAGACTATTGTACCTTTTGTTAAACCTATCAGTGAGGTTACTACATCCACTTTACAAAATTCTTTCCAAGCTTTTGACATCATTGATCATGCCAAGAAAACAAAGATCCAAATGTTTGAAGCTGAGTACCTCAAAGCAAATCCTGACCGATTTGACAAGCTTGTCAAGTTCATAAAGGATAAAGGAATTACTCCAAGTAAGGATTCACCTGTTGATATTCCTGTTGCCCCAAAACCCAAGATGCCACATAATAACCTTGTTTCTACCCCTCCAGTTGCCTCTGGATGTATTGATCCATTCTTTATTTAATTACTTGTTAATGAATTTAAGTTAAGCAATTGTGTCATAGATTATGGTGCATTAGACAATGTGATGCCAGACAAGGTAGCTACTGCCTTGGGTTTGAATCTAACAAAAAAAATTAGCCATTGTTTTTCCATGGAGAACAAATAAGTACCTCTGATTGGGTAGATCAAAGACATGCAGTATGCATTTTTTGCATATCCTGAAAAGAAGATCAAGATGATGGTTCTAGTAGCTAATGTGCCAACATCTTATGGAATTCTCCTTGGATGTAATTTCTATAAATATGTTGGAGGTGAAATGAACATGGACATGTCTGAAGCCAGGATACCTGTGAAAGGCATGATGCAGAAATTGATTATTGAAAGGGAGTCAAAATTCTCAATGACACAATCCAATGATCCAAGGGATCAAATTTTGTTTGAGTCTTCAGGTGTTGGAATATATTATTTGAAAATAGAAGAAGTTGGTGAATCTTCGACAAGGCATGAGTTGGAGGGTGTTGATTCTTTTTCAACAGCAAATGAGTCATCATCAGATGATTTGTCGATCTTAGATCATGAAGCTTCATTAGTTGATGAAGATATAGATTTTAATACTGTCGGTCTTGGTGACCCAAATGGTGTTTGGTTACTCAAGTTTGATGGCAGTTGCTCTTCCACTAGTTTTGGAGCAGGAATGGTTTTTATTTCCCCCAAAGGAAAAAGTTTCCCTTTCTCTTTCAAATTATAGTTTGACAACACTAATAACACTGCTGAATATGAAGCTTTGTTATTAGGAATGCAAGTTGCACGTAATAAAGGTATCAAAAATATTCATGCACAAGGCAATGCCAAGTTAATAGTTTGTCAGGTAAGGAATTTGTATCAGAAAAAAAATGAAAGACTTAGGCATTATTACAATCTTGTTAGGGATTGCATTGAAGAATTTGATGCTTTTGATATATCTGTAGTTCCAAGGGAATACAATGACAGGGCCGATTCTTGAGCAATTTCAACCACACTCTTGATACCGCATAAATATTTTCATGGTTCTACCTATACCATTGAGTTGGTCTTCTGCCCAAGTGTTCTTGATAATTCAGATAATTGGTAGATTTTCAATGACGATAATCAAATTGTTGCCTTTTTGGAGAAGGTAGAAAATTTTGATGAGTTGTACTTTGAAGGAAGTGATTTTCTACATCAAGAATCTATTTCTGATATGGATCTAGTTACAGGTGAAGAGTTCTTACAACTCAAAGGGAATAAAATTCCCAAGGGGTTGGTATCTCTTGAGAAACTTTTTTATAAGCATGATCGCTATGTCAAGAAACAACTCTTAGATTTTGATTCATCTAATGAGGTTGAACATATCAACTTAGGAACTGAAGTGAATCCTAATATAGTAAACGTAGGTAAGTGTTGCACAATTGAAGAAAGAAAGCAATTCGCTAAGTTGTTACAAGAATATATGGATGTCTTGGAATATTCATATGAAGATTTAAAATCTTTCTGACTGAAAGAGGTGCAACATGACATTCCGCTTAAGATTGGAGCATTGCCTTATAAACAAAAGCAAAGAAAATATAACCCAAAGATTTTTGGAATGATCCTTGCAGAAGTTCAAAAAATGTTGAATGCCCGAATAATATTTCCTATCCATCATTTAACGTGGATAGCAAATATTGTTCCCGTTCATAAGAAAAATGGTGAGATCCATATTTGTGTGGATTTCCAAAATATGAACCAGCTGTCGCTCAAGGATAATTATCCTCTTCCAGTAATGGATCGAGTTCTTCAAACCGTGACCGGATCTAAAATGCTCTCCATGCTGGATGGTTTTTCCAGTTACAACCAGATTGAAGTCAATTCAAGTGATTGGCACAAGAAGACCTTTACAATGCCATGGGGTACCTTTGCATATCACAAAATGCCTTTTTGCCTGATCAATGCTGGTGCCACATTTCAATGAGCTATGGAATTGGATTTTCATGATGTGCTAGGTAAGTTCATTGTGGTGTATCTTGATGATCTTACAGTTTTTTCTAAAAAACATCATGAACATTTTTACCATCTAAGGAAAATCTTGGAGAGATGCCGACAACATGGTATTTCCTTGAACCCCAAAAAGTCAAATTTTTGGGTTACAAAAGGTAAGCTTCTTGGTCACGTGGTGTCCATAGAAGGTATCACGATTGACTCAGAAAGAGTTAAAAGTATCAAATCACTCACTTTTCCATCAAGTAAGAAGGTTGTTCATGCTTTCTTTGGCAAAGTAAATTTTCTGTGAAGATTCCTTCCAAATTTTGGAGAAAAGACTTGTCATATTGTTAATATGATGAAAGGTACTACCACTTTTCATTGGACGACAAAAGGAAAATTTGTATTCGATGATATCAAAGAGGCTATTTATCATGCACTAGTGTTAGTCTACCCAGACTACATGAAGGAATTCATCATGTATAGTTATGCTTTTGAGCATACACTTTCAACAATTCTGGTGCAAAAAAACAATGAGCGTTTTGAATCTCCGATTGCATTCATGAGTTGTCCTCTAAAAAATTATGATTTGAAATATTCCCAAATGGAAAAACATGCTTTTGTCATGGTTAAGGCTGTTAAACATTTTTGGTTCTACATTCTTAATAGCCATGCCAAAATCCTAGTTCCAGATTCAACCATTAAGTCCATCTTAACACAGTAGGAGTTTGGGATGAAAATAGGCAATTGGAATTCCAAGATTCATGAATACGACACAAACATCAAGCCTACCAAGCTGATACATGGGCGAGGTTTGTGTCAGCTCATTGCTGAAAATAATCTTGATGGAGAAGTTTTAGAGACTGAGGAGTTAGATCCAAGTGAACTTCCAGTGGTGTTATTCGTCATTACTATTGATGAGTGGTATTCCAACATTTCCCATTTTATCACTTATGGGGAATGTCCTGATCATTTGACTCCAAAGGAGAAAAGGACCATCAAAATAAATTCAACAAACTTTGTCTTGTGGGACAATGGTTTGTACAAACGTGCATTGGATGGAACTTTCTTACGATGTGTTGATGAAGAACAACATGAAAGATTATTGAAGTTATATAATGACTTAGCATGTGGAGGACACTTTTCAGTGCCAATTACCACTCACAAGATCCTAAGAGAAAAGTACTATTGGCCTACACTCTTTCAAGATGCATACTCTTGGGTGCGTAAATGTGAACTATGTCAACAGTTCGTAGGTAAGCCAAAGTTGGCAACTTTTCCTTTGAAACCAGTTGCTATTGAAGAGCCCTTTCAGCAATGGGGAATTGATTTCATCAATGCAGTAAATCCACCTTCAAGTGTGGGACACACCTATGTCCTAACTGCAACTGACTACTTCACCAAGTGGGTGGAGGCAATTCTAGCTAAGCATGCTACTTCTGAAGTGGTATGTAGTTTCTTGAAAGAAAATATCATTTTCAGGTTCGGTGTGCTGAACAAACTTGTTGCTGACAATGCTTCCACCTTCTCATCAAGTGAGATAACTGAGTTCTATTTTGAACATGACATAACATTGTTTGATTCATCTGACTATTACCCACAAGGTAATGGTCAAGTCGAATAAAGCAATAAAAACTTGGTGACTATAATTTGTAAGCTTGTTGATGAAAATCAACATTTGTGGCACAAATCTTTGTATGATGCTTTGTGGGAAGAGATAATAACTCCAAAGTGGGTGATTAGAATGTCTCCTTTCCAACTCTTGTATGGGTTGAATGCAGAAATTTCCATAACCTTAGAACTTCCAACCCTCAAATTGGCTAAGGCCATTGAAGATGATACTTTTGATAGTTCAGTCGATAAGTGGATGATGTATCTCTCTGAATTGGAAGAGAAACGAGTTTAGGTGGCTAACCATATTACATAGCATCAGTAACAAGTCAAGAAGCTTTTTGAAAAGAAGGCCAAGTCTCGTGATTTTCAAATTGGTGATCTCGTTCTCTTATGGGACAAGCGAAGAGAACCAAAAGGTATGCACGGGAAGTTTGATTCATTGTGAACAGGACCATTCAAACTTCATCAACTACATGGTGAAAGCAGTTTCCTCTTGGAATACGAGGATGGAACACCATTTGATCTTCCTCACAATGGGAAACATCTGAAACACTTTACACAGTAAGGTGATAGACATTCAAATGTAAATATTTTTATTTCAGTCCTTGCGTCTTTTTGTTTTCGTTGCCTAACTCTATGCCCAATGGATGGATAAAGGAACTTGATTCTGGAGTTCTTATCCCTTCAATCATTTCTAAGAATGTTTGAAGGAAGCTCTCCAGCTAGAGCCAACTATTATCCTCAAATCTGGCTGCGCCAGATTCACGAGATAACCCCCTATGAAACTTGTTTGTTTTGTAGTTATGTGTAATTCAAGTATGAAAAATGAGGCAAATTTCAATTCACCTCAACACGTATTCTAAAACCTCAAATAGTTCGTTTGAGCATTCCCCCTCGTTCGTCTTTCAAAGAGCTTCGAAACGAGTATCTTCGTTAATTCCCAATCCTTGGGAGTTAGTCAATTTTTGACTCATGTCAGAGTGCTAATTTTTAGCACTCCTACATGAGCCTTAAGTTGGAAAAGTTTAAATCCAAGTGTTGGAGCGCTATTTTTCAGTGCTCCTACACTTTACACCCAGCTCTAAGATGCACAAGCGGTGAAAATCACTGCTAGTGCACTTTTTGTTCTTTTGAGTCTACTACATGCACAAGTAGTGATTTTCACCACTAGTGCATCTTTTTCGCCTTTATGTTTTCCATAATTAATGCAAAATTTAAGTTCATTAAACTATTCTCTTGGTGAATTAATAATTCATTTTAGGTTAATCTATCTTCATTGTTGATTCTTTCGCTCTTCCTCTCTGCCCAATCATTCTCCAATCGTCATAGTGGACTCGAGTGTAAAGATTTTTCAAGCATCTGACCTAGGGTTCGACGTTTTTACTAGGTGCACCTCATTTTTCTTCATGTTCATCATCCTTTAATGCTATCTCTTTCTCACATTTCTTTTTCTCCTAGGTTTTCAATACTTTCTTTTGAATCTATTTCTCTATTTAGGGTTTGAGGATTTTATTTTTGTGTTTCTTTGTTTTACCAAAACAACCCTGCTCATTGAATTTTCTTTGTTAGGGTTTTTTCTTGTTTTGGAAATGTTCCCTAGTCGATTTACAGTGTTTTATTTTGCACAATGCTCTTGTTTTCATTTTTCCTCTCTTTGTGTATCGTTTTGTGATGCTTTCCCACCGTGTTTTCCCCACCTGTCAAAGCAGTGAAATTTTTAGTTTTAGCAAGTTAAAATGATGAAGTTTCAATGGTTTTTGAATGATCATCCCTCTTCCCACATGTTTGACTAGGATAAATTACCACTCGAACATTAAAGACCTTCCCTTAGATTGTCAAAGCGGTGAAAATTTTCACTGATACACTTCAAGATTTTCACCAACTCCAACATGTAGGAGTGGTGAAAATCATCGCTCCTACATGGAGGGTCTCATGAATTTGAATTTCTAAGCGGTAAAAAAGGCCACTTGTGCACTCAAATCTGAAACATGAAGGACATGCTCAAGCGCTAAAAAATAGTGCTTGAGCATAAACTAAGATCTCACCCTGAAATGCATAAGCACTAATTTTTAGCACTCCAACACACCACATTTTCATAAGTGCTTTAGACATATAGGAGCATTGTTTTTTAGCGCTACTACATGCAATTCTCTATCCCAAGATGTAAGAGTGTTGATTTTCAACGCTCCTACACAAAAAGTAGTTTTCTCTTCTAACACCCTAAAATGACTCCATTTGTGATCCAAACCTCATTTCTCCACCAATGCTCTATTTTCCGTGCAAAATAGCTCATTTGTAGTTGCTCCAAATTGCCTCCTCACTTCACGCTTTCCAACATTACAATTTTCTCCTAACATCTGTTAATCCATTATTCTTGCAGTTCCTATCAAGTTATCATCAGGTGATCCTTGAAGGTGATATTCCTTGGTCTTGATATTTTTAGATGAAATCCAAAAATCCTCCATCATCTTCGAAGAAGGAGGGCAAGATGAAATACAAATATCAGGGTGTCTTTCCATCATCTTCTAAGGTGGATGAAATCCAAGACACCGAAATTGGTCATCAAGACCTACAAGGTTTTGTAAAAGGAACTGAGCAAAAGCCCTTAGAAGAAAGATTGAGAGCCATTGTTCATAGCAACTTTCACTTGGTGTCTAAATTTCCAACTTTTGCTCATAATAAAGAGTTTGTGCTCCAAGTTGTATCTCATTAAATTCGAGATGAAAAAAGTGTAAGAGATTCCTTGGGACAAGTCATGATGAGATTGGACCCTAAATTCTTTGATATTGTTTTCCGGGTTCCACACATGGAACAATATACAAAGATCTCAATTCAACAGGCACAAGAGGTCTATGATAGTGATCCCAACAAAGCTAAAACATTGATTAATACTCAATGGTTGAAAAATCCAAGGCCTACTATCTCAAGATGGCCTAAAGGGCTTCCTAGGAGTGATTTCAAAGAAGATGTCAGGGATATGATTACTCTACTGAGCAGGGTTAAAGGATTACCTGTTTCATGTAATTTTGAAGATTGGATGTATGAATACATTTGCATAATCAGAAGAAAGAAAGCACATATTGATTGGGGAACTTAGATAAGTGATGAAATCCGTGAACAATTAATCAATGTGCCAACCACTTTGAAATTTTACATGACTTCTTGTTTGGTATATGTTGTTGCAGTAATGAGGCAATTTATTGGGTTGTCTACAAAGGGGAACAAACATTCTATACCTATGTATGAATTCTATTATCAGTTAAAATTGAGAGAAAGTATTCATCTGTTTAGAAGAGTCACATATGCCTTCTTTGCACCCCTGCTATTCAATTTTGACCTAACTCTTAAAAAGAAAAGAGTATCAGATGAAGCCTACAAAGTGGTTAGTAAGGTTGGATGTATCTTTTTGCAGTTTCCAACTTTCACCTACATGAGAGTTGGTTGCTATACTGAGTGTCCATACATGTTGCCCAAATATCCCTTAGATAAGTGGATACTAATGGAGCTGTGTAGACAGTTGATCTCAATTCACAAGGAATGCCAAAGAATACACAAGACAGGTTTCAAGTTTCCATTGACAATTGGGAGGTATATCATTCACAGTGTACAAAAAGCAAAGTCATTCTATGCAGAAATGCAAATCATGACTATCAAAACATATAAATATAGATTTGAATTTGACTACTGTGATGCAAAGAGGAAATTGAAGAAGGATCATCAACATGTCTACTGCTTTGAAGACATATGGGCGAGCTAGAGAGATGAAGAAGACATCCGTAAAATGGATTTTTGCAGACTGACAGTAGACAATATCAGAGATCTTGGTGTAGTTGATCTACCAGAGGATTTCAAAGATCTTGACAACATCATAAACTCTGCTTATGAAGAAGATGAGATTGATAGGAGGCCCTTACCTCCAATACAATGGTCTAAAAAGGAAAGTGTCTCTATCAGAGAAAGGCTTGCTCCCATCTTACACAACACAACATAATGGTTGCATAAAAATGGTTTCCAAATGAAATATTTCAAGACCGAATCAGAAGGAGAAGCACTAGGAGGAGAAACCAGCCAATGACAGGATCTCCACACAAAAAACAAACATGTGACTACTCCCTCTTCTTCCCAAAGAGGTCCTAAAATCAAGTTCACCTTTGGTAAGAATGTTACACAAACAGTTGAAGAACATGAGGCAACAAAATCTAAACAAACATATGCAAAAGGAAAGGATCTTGCTTCTGAGGAACAATTATTCGAAGAAGAAGAAGAGAACGAGGGTGAAGAATCAGAAGAATCTGATGAAGAAGAATTTGATGAGGAAGAATTTGAAGAAGATGAAGTTGAAAAAGAAGGTAATGAGGAGGAACTCAGGTATGATGATGAACAACCTCTATCTCCGCATGAGAATGTTGTTGAAGATCTTCCTTGGACATCATCGCCTGTTACTACCAATATTCCTCATACTCCTCCAAATCCAACTACTCCACCTTCTCTTCCTACCTCACCTCTAACAAAAATTTCAGGTGCAGTGAATGTTTCCATTGCCCCTGTAGTATCAACTGTCCTTGCAACTCCTATAGTTTCAAACTTACAAACTGTTGATGTCTCGTTGAGCTCTCCCTCATTCATTCCTAGTTTGTCATCTCCATCTTTTGATATCTCTTTTGAAGCCGAATTCAACAGATTCATGAATGAGTATTTGCATAATCAACTTGGTTTGCAGTCCACTGGAGAAATCATGGCAGATACTACATTGATTGTTACAATATCAGCCATTGCTACATAAGTGGCTGCAACACAAGAATTGACTGTAAGACAAGAAGCGTATACTTCCTCCCTTCCTCCTTGGATGATCTCTCAAGTATCAAAGAAAAAGAAACAAATGATCTCCCCAGATGAGCTTGATCTTGAAGAGATAGCTTCTCCAAAATCCAAGGGGAAGAAAAAGGAAAAATTCCATTCAAGGCTTCATGTTGAAAAATCTGGTCACAAGTTTGTAGAGATTGATCTACCCCACAAGAAGAAGGTGATGTAAACATGGAGGATTACACTATCAAAAGAGTCCAACTTGGAAAAGTGACAAATGCAAGTGCAAAGGAAGATGAACAAGTGGTCTTGGATGCATTAGCAGGAAGGCTTGAGAATATGGAGTAGGCTAGAAATATGTATAAGGAGAAAGTTGAGCTTTATGCAATAGTTTTGAGGAACATTGTAGACTCTTCTGGGGATGTACAACTTATGGCCATGGTAAACATCGAGGAACCAACGGTACAAAAGGCAGATAAATTTTCCTCCAAGGGTAAGGTGTTATATGATTTAATTGATGAAATGATAGAACATGGTTCATAGGTCATAACTATTGTAGATGAGAAAATTGCTTAGATAGCCAAGCTGAAATTAGAGCTTGAAAAAGAATAAAATATAATTTTTGAAGAGCAAAAAGAAATGGAAAGATGTCTCACATTTTGGTCATAAATGAAAGAGACAAAGCTGAGTAAGTTGGTGAAATTTGGCGTAATTCCTGACAAAGAGAAGTATGTGGAGGTAAGGGAATCTCTCAAACACCACATACAAGTGATCAAATCTCTTATTGAAGATATCCACCAAGTACAAGAAGATGTGGAAGGATATCGTGTTATCCTCGTGAATGGAATTGAGGAGTTACAGGGTAAGCTCCTTGATGATGATCATACTTTCCTCCCGGTCAGTGAGATAACTCAAATATTCAAGGAAGCTATCATGAAGCAAGTGGAAGACAAAGGTTTTTCAAAGACTTACATGCAAACCATATGTGATATATGACTTTCTCTTGATTGTCTCAAAATGCATCTAGAAAGATGCAAGAAAATCTACTCGTCTGCAAGAAGATCAATCACAAGAGTTCACACCATTGTGGATTATAGAGTTAGTCTAGATGAGGCATTCGTGTTGGAGACAAAGAAGAAATATGAAGACTTCCACGCCCAATGCAAGGAACCATAAATGCTTCTTTTCATCTCTAGTGTTAGATAGTTTTATGCTTTCATTTATACATTTTGTAAATAGTTCTTGACATCTTACATGTCATTTTCTAAGATGTAATTACATGTAAAAACAAAGATGTTTTCCTAAAATGATGGACAACATTTTTGAATAAGTCAACTTGTTAGGTGATATTTTCCTAGATTCGCTCACCTAACTTTCCTAGATTCGCTCATCTACTTTTCCTAGATTTTCTCTTCCCTCTCTTTTATAAATATGAGAGGATTCTTTTGTAATCTTTATCTTTTTATCTTTTACAAGAAAGTGTTGCCCATTTGAGAAGCAAATGCATGAAACTTTGTGTTCATCTTTGTGAATCTATTTTGATCAATAAAGAAGTGAGTTTCATACCAAAATTTGTGTTGGAATCGACTATCTTTTGGATTTGATTGAGATCTAAAGGGCTTTGAGTAAATCCATGTAAACTTTGTGTTACACTCTTTTATTCAAATTTATGATATCGATTGAATATTGTTGGTGAATTCTCTACAAGACTTTGTACTTGTATTTATTCATGTTGTTCTTGGATCTATCGTGGAGTATCTAGAAGACTTTGTGCTTCTAATACAACATTGGTTACATATCTCAAAGGATTCATTTGTGAAAGCTATGAAATGACTTTGTGCCTTTGTGAGTTTTCTTGTTTTATCATTTATCGTTATCATGCTGGTATTCTTAGTATTTTCTTTGAAAAGATAATAATATTGGAATTACTGCTTTTGTTTTTAGTTTGAAGTTGTATTGAATTAGGAACTTAAAACTGTGAAGCATTGTAAAACATATTCTCTGAAAAAAGAGAGAAAAATGAATGTGACACACCCCCATCTCTTAATAGTAGTGTACATTATTGTGAATACTTAATTAGTTTTACTTAGTTTCAATAAGTAGTAAGAAGGGAACCTCCCCTTTTTGTGAGGAGAGATTGTATCTCACACATCTGTGGCTAAAATCAGGTTTTGTAATATGTTAAAGGGATTACATAATTTTCACCCAACAAAATTGGACGTCTTGGATAGTTGTGAATGCATGAAAAAGAAATAAATATAATAAATTCAACACTTAAATCCAAGACATGCAAACCTCAAATCAAGCATATTGTGAAGCTTTGCTTGTTTTAGAAGGTGGGTGTTCAATTTGCTAACATAACCTTAGATTTCTCTAGATATCAAACTAACATAATTTAGTTGTAAAAATAAATGCTTATAAAATGATGAGAAATGGGTTTGATTTATATTTTTTAGAATAATTAGATGAATGACTAAGATTTAATTTGGGGTCACATAGGTAGTCAACTAGGTGAGATAGAGTTTGATAATCTAATAATTAATTAATTAAATTATTGGTACACATGAGGTGGAAATTAATATTAAATTAATTTATTAATAGATAATATATGGATAAATAAATAAATGTTTCATTGAATATAAATAAATAAATGGATAAATATGTGGATAAATAAATAAATAAATAATGGATAATTAAATGGCTAATTAATGGATAATAATTTATTTAAATTAATTAATAAGGTTATCCTAATTAATTTAATTAAATAATTAAGACTTATTTAATTAAAGTATCAAGCACTAGTGGGGGTGACCCGTATAACGCAACAGTTGAAACACTTGCTTGGTGACAATGCCACCAAGGTTCAAATTCTCGTTGGGCCACTACGCTCATAGGCTTTGTGCCTTCGTTGGGCTAGTGGGCTTGCAAATTTGAACAACAATAGTGTTAGGCACCTTAAAAAGTGCCCATTACCGATAAAAAAAAATATATATCGAGCACTAGGAGTCTTAGGTGATAAGGTAATAACATGTGTGTCTTAGGTGATGAATGAATGAATTAGGTGATAAGGTCAAAGATTAGTTGATGAATGGGTGATAATATGATGATTGGATGAAATGGATAATTAGGTGATAAGGTGTCTTGGATGAAATGATGAAGGTGAATTCATCATTATTTAGATGTCTACATTTTTCCCCTCTTTGAGATGATGTTTAAAGTAACATTATTTCAAAGAAAAGAAAAGTAGCTAAGATGAGATGGATGAGATATGAAGAAAGTGATGATATGCCCCAATCATATGGAGGAAATGATGAAAGAGTGAATGGTGAGATGGTGATTCCCCTTTGAGAGGGAATTTTTGTAAAATATGAAATGAGTGAGCTCTTAAAAGATAAGTAATTGGATGACAAATGATGAAATATTATGAAGAGATGAATGCAAGAAAATTGAATTGATGAAATGAAGACAATGAATGATTTTACATGGAGAAATATTTATTTTGGATGTTATATTATGATGGCATGTGGAGAGAAACCTTATTCTGATATAGAAATGGATGTTATGCACTAGGGTATAGAAGACCAGGGGCATAATATATCCAGTACATGGATTGACACTCAAGAAAATAACAAACAATAGGATGTACCACAATTTTTTAGAGCATTTGGAACACTTGATGGGTGTGTGGTGAGACAACCATTAGACATGGATATGAACTCCCATCACATCTCAAGGTGATTGACCTTGGTGAGTCCTTTAAGAGAACATCCAACAAAAATGACATATAGAAATAATAGATCATGCCCCAATGTATACAACAATCAAAGAATACCATGATATATAATGACCTTGGCCACCATGAGTAGGAATAGTGTGGTTAAAAAAGATAGATCAAAATATCAAAGAGATTAATATTTGATCAAAAATAAATAAAATATCAACTATAAACCATAAATAAAATATGAAAAGATAAATCAAAATATCAAAGGTTAATGATAAATCAAAGAATTAAACACTCAACAATCAACTAACATACAATAGAATAACCTCTTGCCAAGGTGGTAATAGTATAAATGGATGATGATTATGCTTGATGTGAGGAAGCATCCAATTAAGGAAAATGATGGATGAAAGAGGAAATTTTGATGATAGAAAATTATGTAAGAATTATATATTTATTGAGGTTTATATTTCGATCTTGACTTGACATTAAATCACAATGTTTCAAGTGTGTAGTATGTGTGAGGAAAATGTTTTTATGCAAGCTTTATTGATTGAAAATTAGAATGGAGTCATGGGAGGGAAAATAATATTAATGGGACGGGGGATGAAAGTGTGTTCATGCATGAAAATCATTTATTATGGAAGGGATCCAAATCCATAAATGAGATAAATGACACATCTCAAGATTTATTCTAAAGCATATGATAATCACCTGCTTCTAGTATAAAACAAGGGATGAAATGCTATGGATGGAGGGATGGATGAAAATGATAGGAATGGGTGGATGAAATATAATGATGGATAAGTGATAGATAAGGACTTGAAAGATGGAAAAGTTCAATTATTATGCATGACACATGTGAGTAGGTTTTCACCATGGTACTTGACCAAGGCGACACCAAAAGTGGTTTTCACTAGAGGATGCTTTTTTATCTTTACTATTTTTTATACTATTGGGGTATTCCTAAAATTAAGCATGAAAGTGCTTGAGGTGTATGTTTTTGATGGGATCGCATAATGAATCACCCTTGAAGGTAGCTAACTAATATGATCCTGAACCATACTTGGTAATGAAAACATATGGTCCCATAGACACTTAAAAATCTCCTAAATGATATCATACACTCAAATCAAGTATACTAACATCATTTCCTCCTAAAACCCATCCACTTTTTGCTTAATTGATTAATTTATCCTAGCTATTTAATTAATTATGTCATTTGCATCTATTACCCTAATTAATCTAATTGGGTTAATTCATCCCCTTCCATGCTAATACTTTGTCTTGTTAAATTAAATACATCAAGCTATTTAATTTAAATCCCTAAGTCTTCTTATTTAATTAAATAACTCTAAAGCTATTTAATTAAATATCATTTCACTTTCCCCATTTTCATTAAATCACTTTATTTAATGAATATCATCTAATTCCCCTAATTGCATAATTAAACCTTTGTTTAATTATCAATTACCTAATTAAATCTAATTCCCCCCCACTTGCAAGGGAATATTCCTCCTTTGCACATTCCTCCAAAAGAAATATTCCCATGGAATATTCTTCCCCTTTTGCACATTAAAACTTTGTTTTAATTTGCTAATTGTCTATTTTCCTCAGCCATGAGAATATTCCAAAGAATATTCTCTCTCCTCACTCATTCGAAAAAATGAATATTCTCTTTCATAACAAACTTAGGAGACTTCTTGTGCAAGTTAAAAGTGTGTTTATTTGAAAGAATGAGAACCCTTGATTCTTTCCTTGATCCATGTGATCATTGATTCTCATATGTTGATGAGAATCCATGATCCATGTTTCATCTTTCCTTCATCCTTGACCATTGATTAACCTTTTAATCTCAACCCTTCATTTCTCATTTGTCCTCCTATAAATAGGTCACTATTTGGAGACAAACAATCCATCTTTTTTAGAGAAAACTCATGTTGTTGAAATCACTCACACTCACACTCATATTTATCACTTTTTAGTATCATTTTAGCTTAATTACTTGCATTAATTAGCTTAGATTCCATTAATGTCTTCCATGGTAACATAGATGCATTCATGTAGCTTATTTGGTAATTAAGGTTTCAATATTTTTAGCTTAAAATCCATTTAGATTAACTTTACACTCACACATCTTGATCATCTTAGCATAAATCATTTAAAAATAGCTTACATCATGTTAGTTTAGCATTTAAATCATGTTTCATCACACATATCACAATGGTTTCATCAGTTTTCTTCAATAAAGCTAATTAAAACAAGCTCATTATCCAAGGGATTAGGAAAGGGTCACTGTTCCACATCAATGAGACACCACTCCCCCAATAGGATAAGTTTCAATGGATTAGAATAGGTGTTTTGAAGCTTTCATAGTTTAATATGCTAAGTTTTTAATGGATTCCTAGTTTAGTGTTTATTTGAATGATCTCTATTGGGATTGACGTTTAGTGGCACGATTATGCTTCGTATCCTCATGGATCAAGTGTAGTTAGCCCATACTAATCCGTTGGTCACAAGTCCTAACCAGTTGGTCTTGAATTTACTCTTCTTACCTCTGTCATGTAGATTTTTCTTATTTTCTTTAAGCACAAGATCACCAACCTCAAACTCATGAGCTCTAATTTTCTTATTATAGCTAAAATGAACCAATTTTTGTATGACTACAAAAATTTAAGAGCATTGAGGAACTACTAATCAAGAATCTCAAGCTCATGCAAGAGTGCAACTTGATACTCCTCATTATCAATGACATTGTATAAGGAAATGTGCAATGATAGAATTTAAATATTGATAGGTAATAGGATGGCTTTAGAGCCAAAGATAAGTGAATATTGATTTGTACTAATTAATGTGTTGATACTAGTGCAATAGGCCCAAAGGGCATGATTAAGCTTAATGTACCAATCATGGCCAACACAATCAACTATCATTTTGAGGATTTTAAAGATGGTTTTATTGGATTCCCCTACTTGACCATTACCTCATGGGTAGTATGGGGTAGATTAACAGTGTTAGATGTGGAAAATATCGTAGAGGGTTTGGACTTCATTAATTTAAAATGATTTATATTATCAATGATGAGGGAAGAAGGGATACCATATCAACATATGATATAGTGGAAGATGAAATTGGAAATTTATTGGCTAGTAGTGTATATAAGGGGAATGTATTCAACCAATTCAATGAATTGATTGATAGCAATGATAATGAATTTATGGCCATTGGAGGAGGATAAATGAATCTTACCAATGAGTTTGAGACCCCATTGATAAAATGTCCGAGTAATAATGGGTTGCAACACCTAAGATGACACATGAATAAGATCTATGTGCTATTGATAGACTAAAATTTTCTTCACATATTAATGGATATCTTGTTTCATAATGGTACAATAGTAACCTATTCTCAATAGATTTTTAGCTAGGACCATACCACTAGTATGGTCACCACATATACCATTGTGAACCTCTTTGATTATGAGAGAATCATATTCTAAGTTAAGGCACCTAAGTAGAGAACTATTGAATCTCCTTTAGTAGAGGGTGTCAACAAGGATAGTGAAGTGGAAAGAGTTTTGGATAAATTATTTGAATTTATGGTGGGATAGGTTGGTTGGAAGGATATTATCATGAAGGTATGTATATATGTCATGATACCAATGATTGTTGGGACCAACTGATTCAAAAACGAGTTCCATATCAAGGACATCATATGTGGGACCATCAAGTTTTTGACAAAGAATTCACAACGATGAATATCTTGTGGCATATACAGTAGAGATTTGATGATGGAAATGGAATCTAAGTCTATGGACTTGCTCAAATTGGATGAATATGAATTATTTTTTGAAACTATCAACCATATTTTTAAAATGGATTAGCTTCTCATCCTTTATCTAATATACATTGTTTACGTGACTTATGGTTAGCTATGAGTCCCCATAAACCAAGATTTGTTTGATATTCCATTGCAAGACTATTTTGAGACCATTTATGAGGGCCTCATATTATACAATGTTGTTCATTCAAGGAAAGCTAGTAGAAAAGATGTAAGAATTAACTCACTTTGAAGAGTGATGAAAAATATTATTGCACCTAATCCTTTGTGAGTGTATGAATGATAAAAATATAATTTCTAAGAGTCTGCATAATCTAGCGAGAATATAGACTCATCATGGAACTTTCCAAAATTAGAGGATATTTATTTGTAAGAGGTGCTTCTACAAGTTGATTTTCCATTACCTTTCCTATAATTGTTTTTCTATCAACATACTCAAATATTGAATTCACTGATCAACATGACTCATTTTTCCATACATGACTTGTGAGATATTTTTTTAAAGAAGATATTTGAGTGGATCAATTCAAGAAATGAGTTATACCTTATGACTAAGCATGTAGTGTTGAAATTTTTGAGAGCCAAAAATAATAGGTAAACATGCACATTCTATGGGTGTATAATTAAGCTCAAAGACTACTAATGTCCTACTGATGTAGAAGATTTCCCTTTCACAGTCATTTGAATCATGTTATGCTAAAAGTGCACCCAAGTTGACTAATATTGTAGAGATGTAAAGTAACAATGGTTTGCCTAGGATTGGTGGCATGAACATTGATGGTGATGCAAGATACTCTTTGATTTTATCAAATACTTGATAAGATTCATCCTAGTGAAAGGAATTGTTTTTATTTTATAGATGAGAGAATGGTTAACACTTATCTTTAATTTTTGCATTGAACCTTCTAATAGCTTGAAGTTTTCCCTGAATACTATGCAATTGATTGAGAGTTTTTAGATGTGGCATCTCTAAGATAGCAACAATTTTGGTGGGGTCAAATTTCATGCTTCATTGAGAAACAATGAAGCCTATAATTTTCCTATATATGACACCAAAGATACACTTATTAGGATTGAGGTGAAGCTTATACTCTCTCAAAAATTCAAACATCCGCACAAGGACCTATGAGTGATATGCTCATGTTTTTTTACTTAACCAATAGATTACCTACATAATATTTCATGATGTGATGTAACATATCATAAAATATGAATTTTGTAGCTCTTTGATAAGTGACCCCTATATTTTAAAGCCTAAATGACATGACCTCATAATAGAAGGTTCCCTAAGGGATGATAAAAACTAAGTTATGTTGATCTTTTGAGGTGATTCAAGTTTGATTATATCCTTGTCCCTATTGTAGATGATGTGGAGGATTCAGAGTCAGATGGCACTTTCTCATTTATGGATGATCTAGACAACCCTACTCCTAAGTTTTTTGAATACAAATTTTCTATGGCTCCTTCACAAAAATTGGGAATCTCTCAAGTTGAATCCAAAAATACAAAACTTGATTGTGGTGATAAGTGGAAAAAAGGAAGGAAATATGAGGCTGAAAAAATTTGCATTAAGGGAAGAGAGGTGGTGGAGGAGGGCTCTCAATGGACCATGGAGGATTTCTTCTCTTGGAAAAATGTTAACTCTTAGTTTGGATTTAGCTTGTTGGCCTTAGTTTTTCTTTCCATGTTGGACCTTAATCTTGGAGTCTTATCTTTTGCTACCTCCATTGGGTTGTTTTGGCTACACTTCTTCTTATGGTAGTTGGTGGCAGGCAAAACATTTCTCATTATTTCTCATGCTTTGAGCATAGGAAACAAAAAAATTATAATGAGAAATGTTTTACCTATGCCTGAAGCATGAGAAATAATTTTTCTAAAGACCTACTTGGAATTGTTTCCTAGAAGCAGGCATTTAATTATTGCTCCCAAAAAAAATATTTTCCATTGGGAAAGAGAGTTCAAGAAGTGGAGCATTGACATTCCAGTTTACATGCTAAACAAATCAAGGACCTTTTGGAATGAAATTCATTCAAACTGTGAATATGAAGAGATTATAAAACTGGCTAAGAGCAACTAGATCATGGGGAAAATTTTGAAAAAATTGAGGCGTTTGGTGATGCTTTGTGAGTGACATCAAAGAAAAGTGTGCTTGTTATTGGCTACAATTTTTTTGTATATCTAACTTGTGAGATAAATGTGAGCCTTCTTGAAGAGGCTAAGCATATTAGAAAACTACTTTTAGAGATCCTAGGTCTGCACATTCTTGATGAAGGTCATCAAGCTCAAAATAGACGATCAAAGATATGGAATTCATGCAAAAGGGTTAATTCAAAACTGTGCATTATACTCTCAGGAACTCTTTTCCATAATAACTTCAAAGATCTTTTCAACACATTGTATCTAGTGAGGCTAGATTTTTTCAATTGTTGCTTGGGTAAAAACTCAAAGCTATCCTCGACACCTGGTAAAGTTATGGATAGCAACAAGATCTATAGGCTGAGGAAGTTCTTCATGGATGAAATTGGGAATAAAATTCAGAATGGAAAAGAGAGTGTTGACCATAGGTTTACTTAAATCTTGAGGTGACTATCCTACTATTGCTTCAAGGTTCATGACACAATCTACTGAAAACTTCTTGCTCATTCATACCTTGTTAATTGTACCTATGATATTGCATTGTATATATCTGATGTACTTCACCTTTAAAATTCCATATTGAAATGTATTCCTTTGTGGACTATTATTTACTTTTGAAACTCATCCATAAACATAAAAACTTCATTACCATAGGTTTTTCCCTTTATCATTTGACTTGACTGTGCATTGTAAAGAGGTCTACCATAATCTTCTTAATGATTGATTCATTGTTTTGATTTTCCCTTTGGTTTAACATATGATAACTATCCTTGTGATTACATTTTCCTTAATGTGCCTTCAAATGTTACTCCTGGACTGCACCAAGGTCAAAAACCTCACCAATCTCCAAACCATCCTTCATATTGACACAACACGACTACTATCCTTAGGTCTGTTATTCTTGCACAGTCCATTGTGCTAAGGAATATCACCTTACATGGTTTTATGAAGGCTTTCTGTTACTGTCATTTTTAGTGTAAATATTGTACTTCATGCCCTTTTCTCGTGCCTTTTTTCATATGACTACCCCTATGCACTGTGAAAGAATCGTCATACATTCATATTGACTTCCCCTAGTGTGCTTGCATCAACTGTCCTTTTGGTGATGTGACTGCCCTTAGTTAGATGAGATCTTTATGCATTAACACCTCATTTTCAACCAACTATGACTATAGGTTTGTGGCTAAAAGGTGTGCATCATGCTAGGGTTTGGCTGTCAACATTACTGCCCTCTCCTAGAATGTTGTCTCCTTGCCATTATGCATAATCCTTAGTCATTGATGCATTTCACTTTAGGTCTATCATTTGCATTGTGAAGGTCACTATCTTAAACATATTGACTGTGACTTGAAAACCTCCTATATGCCTTCGCTGATTCAAGAACTGCCCTTGTTGAAATTGTCATGGCTTCACCATTGGATACCTTTTGACTATAGTCTACCACTGTCCTAAAGGTCATATAATATATTTGAAGCTTAAAATATCCTTTTTCCCTACTCTCCATTTCCTGAATAGATAAAAGGTAATTTGTACTGTCAAAAGATAGGTTTGCCATTACCAATGTCTTCACTTTTGAACCTCATTCATGCAGTAGAAGTAGTAGGAAGAATTAATGAGAAATTTATTTTTTCATGGGATCCTCTGGAAAGAATAACACATCATGATGTTTCCAAGATTAATCCTTTCAATAGGCATCTTAATATAGAGAAATTATCTATTGTACATCAAATAATAAATTGCTATGGATCGCCACCATATTTTGTTTATGGACCACCAAATACTAGTAAGATGAAAACATCAATAGAGGCCATATTAAAAATCCTCAAAAGCAATTCAAAGGCCTGTATTCTTGCATGTGCTCCTTCAAATTCCGCTTCTAATATATTAGTGGAGAGAATAATAAATTTTTAAAGCTTATTATCGTTCTCACCCTGCGATCTTAGAGCTTCCTTATCAACTCTTCTATGGAAGTGATTTGATTGCTTGTGTTGGAAAAGGGATTCATAAATTTGATTGTGCCTTTGATGAACTACCAAATAGAAAATTTCCATTTTTTTTGTTGACATGGGCATTGATGAAAGAGGAGCAAAATAAAAGGCTTTCTAGCATCACCATTGACATGACTTGAAGAGTTTGCAGGAGAGTGGGTGACTCAACATGCTTTTCTTGCATCACTGTGAAGGCCCAACAAACTATGTGATGTTACGGTGGAGGCATACGGTGACATTTTATAAAGTGCAGAGGAGAGTAAAAGTGATTCTTTTTCAGTTTTATATTATTTACAGCTGGAGAAAGAGAAATTTGTAAGATAAGTTTTTACCTTTGTGAAGATTTTATGCCGCTTTAGTGAATGGCATAGGAAACTACAAGGAACATCAAATATCATCTACACATTATAAGCTACAAATAAATTGATCACAATTTGAAATTATTCAAAAGAGAATTTGTGCATAAATTCTTCATTATTGAATTTTGTGCAGAAGTTTTTGTGAAGGCTTTGGTGATCCGAAGTGGAACTTGCAACTATAATATCTGATAAAAATCCACCTCCAAATATGCTTTTGATGGATGTTCATATCCTCATCCAAAGCTCCAATTCACACAAAGGTAGGAAGGACGCTTTCAAAGTATATACCATATTTTATTGAAATCAAATTTCATTTTATTTCTTCACCGCAACACTGCACTGTTCTTAGGGTTTATTGGTTAGTTCTTCACGGGAATGCGGGAGAAAAATGTGAGTTACTGCAATACCACACCATGTTTGGGGATTTTGGCTTGGTCATTTTGATGAGGTGAGAAATGCCTTCTCATTGCCTTCTCCACCATTTTTATACAGTTCACCAGCACAAAGGTTGCATTTTGTTGTTGGAATGGGAGAAGTGGATGAGATTGAGGGGCATGTGGGAGATTGAAAAGACAACAATTAAATTTAATATTTCTTGATGCCTTTTCATAGTCATTGAAGATTTGGAGCAATGCAACAAAGGAAGGGTGGCGGTTTGAGAGAGGAAAAGTTGGAGGAAGTCGATGAAGTGAAGGGAAGGATCAACTAAAATCAGGTGGACATCTGCCAAGTGTAGAATAGAAGAGAAGATCGATAGAAGAAAGGAAGTCACGAAGATAAGTAACCGATAGGAAGAACGTCTATATTTCTCAAAAAGAAAAAGCAATTAAAAATATCTCACAACATAAAATACAAACACATTTGAACCTACATTGAATAAAGGACAAGTGCATATGACAGTGGAAGAATAGCTTCTACATCTGGCATAGTACAATGGTTTACAATGAAGTGATTTGTAGATGATACAATGGCTATAGTGTCAATCTTGATTCACAAATATCACATTTTGTTATAGTGATAAGATGGTTATAATCAATTTCTCCGAGCTTTGTATGAGTTTTTTGTACTACTATATAGTGCTAGTATACTAATAGGAATATGGTGATAGTGATTTGCATTCTAATCTTGTTCTTAACAGTTGATATGGATTATAGTGAAAGTATCATCTTGCCTATGCACAGTGGAGTGATGGAGTATTATAGTGAATCCTAATACAATATTCTATCAATGATCAATGACAATAGTTGGTATGATAGTGATAGTTTTCAATTCTCTAACTATGACAATTATGGTCTTATACTTCTTGCTCGTGACAGTGACAAAGTGGCTTGCTAATGACAGTGGTTGCTTGTGAGAATGGTATGCATCTGCATCCTTATTTGATCATTGGTTGCACATCATTGGTGTCAAAGGTAATGGTTTTTGTTGATGCAAGGTAAGTTTCAAAGGTGTTGATAAAAGTTGATGCAAGGTAAGGTACCTATACATATAAGTATGACAGAGTTGTTTCTTGATCATTCAGATATTTAGTGGAAGTGAGTATTGTTATTTATGCTTCAAAAATTTTCAAGAGGTGTTATTGTATGATTACAAGAGATACAAGGTTGGGACATGTCAAGTTTTGATATGATCAAAGGTGAAGATATGGTCTTTTGAGACAATTATATTGTCAATGCATAGTGAACAATGGCATATTTACTTCATTTTCTTCTAACAGTGGTTACTTGGTTTCAGACATGAATGCTTTCCTTATTGGTTTTAGACATAAGTGTCTTTGTTTGCAGTTGGTTTGTAATGGAAGTGATTACAAAGATAATATACAAATCCATGTGTATTATGCCTCATGTTCCTAATGGCAATAGTTCTTTGATGGTGTGATAGTAATCATTCTAACTTGACAGTGTCATTTCATGATTTTAGAAAATGCTTCTATATGTTTCTTGTCCTTATATCCCTTCTACTTAGATGATTAGTTGCAGGTATCTACTGGCAGTGTTATGACTATTTGTATAGCACAGTGGAGTGGTATGTGGAGTAGAGTGGAGTATCTTGATGGTCTTGCAACATGAAGTCTTTGTTCTATCTTTGCTAATGGTATGCCTCTTTAGTTTCAAAGATCTTCAAGTTGCAGGTCACTCATTTCAGAGATCTTTAGTTTCTAAAAATAGTTCTATAAATAGATCATATTTATCATGTTACTAATAATGTTTGAAAGACTGTCATGTGTACCAAAATATTTTATGCATGACAGGTGGAATTTATTGTTGGTACCATGTCTTTTTAATAGTGGAGAACTAATATAACTTAAAGGACATTCTTATTTATTGGAAAAGGGCTAATGTAAAAGATATTGGTTACAATATAAGCCTTTATCATTTTTATTGTGTGGGTTTTGCACATGCATTTAAGGGACTAAATTGTTTACTCTTTTCTGATTGTTGATTAGGTAAATCCAAGCAATGCTTCTTTAGTTGTTGGTCCTGAGGACTTCATCAAAGGTCTTATTCTTTTTGTTTGTTCTCTCCTTCTTGTTGAACCACTTGTTGAAGAGTGTGAGAAAAAGGTAATGTATAAATTCTCCAAAGATTTTTTTCAATTTCCATAAGGTTTATATTAAGCTAACATTTCTTATTTTGTCTTTGTTTATTCCAAGAACTGGCTTCGATTGTTGACACAATTTTTAGAGCATCTTGTGAGTGAAGGAAGTCAAGATGTACATGTACATAATGCATTGGGTAAAATCATTATAGGACTCTTAGATATAGAACCCTTAGGCTTCATTTTTCAAGTAGTTATTTCATGTTTTGGAGTTGTATAAGCAAAAAATAGAGCATTGTAACTTAGTTTTCTTAGTCACAACACTGAGAAACATACTTTGTAACACATTTTTCAAAGCAAAGACACATATTTAAGCCTTATATCTGTTGTAAGAATACCTTTTCTCAATAAAATTTTAGTATTTTTCCTTCTTAATAGTTGTTTCATTATGTGCAAATGAATGATTGATTATGTTTTTTTGTGTTTTATGTTTAAACCTCAAAAGCATTGTCTCATTTTCAACACTTTTAGGTAGAAATCAGTGAACAAAACAATTAAATAAACTACCAATTGACAAAAAATAGTGAATAAATATACTACAAATTGATAGAAATCAGTGAATAAATATGATAAACTATATGACTAAATCAATGACTAAAAATATACTACCAAATTGATCAATCAAAACAACAATAAATGACTAAAAATGGTTTAGTCATAAATTTGGTCGCTTTATAAATGACCGGAAATAAAATACTAATGGTCACGTGACCAAGCTTAGTGAATAAATATGACTAAATCAATGACTAAATTAACGATTAAATATGCTACCAAATTGATCAATCAAAATGACCAAATAAATAACTAAAATGGTTTAGTCATAAATTTGGTCACGTTATAAATGACTGACAATAAACTACTATTGGTCATGTGACCAAGTTTAGTCATTTATATGAAATTTTTAGTAGTTTTTTTAGTCATTTATTGTTGTTTTTCTACTAGTGATTGTATACTAGCTTTAAATAGCAAGGAAAAGTTATTGTTTAACATGTAACTTGCTTTATATTCTTAAGTTTGGAAATGTGTAAGAAGGATGTATTTATTTATTTAGTTGATTTGTAAAAATGGGGATAGAAGGAGATATGATTTCTTTTTGTTATTATTAAAAAAGCACAAAAAGAAAAGAAACTTGTATATGCTTGTGTTAAAATCTTAAAATTGAGTAATGATTGAAATCAAATTGAAAATAATTAGAGTAATTTTTCATGCATATTCATTGTTAAAAATATTGATGCATTTGTCTTAGTTATAAAAGAGAACTTGGTTCACTAATTGATATAGAAATTTAATAGATTGTTCTGAAAACTAATATGTCCTTATTAGGAACATAATTACTTATTCTTGGTTGAGTTTCATCAAATAAAAGTTAGATTAAAATGCATTATTCCAAGAGTACAGAGTGCTGATTAAAATATTTTCTCACACACAATTATCAATGTTTTTTTTAACTAATTTGGGAACACTAAAATCTGATTTCTTGCGGGTAGAATAGAACCATGTAAGTCTTTTCTTAACAAAACTTAAAATCTGAAAATTTAAATCTAAAAACTTAATACTAAAAATTTTAAATTGGGAAACTTAAATTTGAAACACACTTTTAAAAGAGGGAAATCCTCATCTAGGTGCCTAAAAGGGAATTTCCATGGGAGTATGGGTAGTGACCCAATTAGATAGTGTTCCCTTCATGCATTTCCATGCCCCCTTATGTTTGTTGTTCCATTTAGTTTTTAAAAATAGAAACCTTTTCTTTGGGAAATCAATTTGATAAAAGGCAAGAGTACGGTAACCAATGCACATTAAAATCTGGTCAAACTCCATTTCAAAAAAATATTAAATGAAACCAATACAGGGTTCAAATGATCAATGCTTGGCAAAGGCATTTTCAGGTTAGATGCTTAAACAATAGAATAAATTTA
Source organism: Sequoia sempervirens (assembly GCA_007258455.2). Taxonomy (NCBI): domain Eukaryota; kingdom Viridiplantae; phylum Streptophyta; class Pinopsida; order Cupressales; family Cupressaceae; genus Sequoia; species Sequoia sempervirens. The sequence continues at coordinate 243,374,978 of VDFB02000007.1, read as the reverse complement.
TCTTTGTAGAGGAGGGGGACTGACCACTCCAAGGCTCTAGGTCACAGAGAGACAAGAGTAGAAAGCTGCCCTAAGCTACCTCAAGTTGGACAACTGTTTAGGATAATGTTTGATGCTAAGGGTAGAGAATGAAGATCACTCTCAGTGCTTCTATCAATCTACTATATCAAAATTCATATTTGGACTAAGTGAGCAGGTTTTTGGAACCTAGATTGTGACTTTGTCAGCTCTCTGCCAGAGGATGACAACATGCAACAAGGATGATAGTGCGACACATTGGCGTCTCACTGGTGTGTTGGAATCCATATGGACAAATAGTGAAAAAAGACAATTAGAGATACTAAACACCTACTAATAGCTTAGCTACTAAAGTTTGAAGTGATGACGAAAAACCAAAAATAACAAAATAACTGAAATACTAAGAGAGATGCTATAAGAAATGACAATAACAAGAAAGGCCAAGAGTTCAACTCATGAAAGGTCTAGTTCTCCCGCAAGCTCCAGACAAACAAGTACCTACGCACAATAAAACAAATCCCATAGGATGAAAGAAATTCATAGGTCCTCGGATTTGCAAAGAAGGCACCCCCCAGATGCTTCGTCCTAAAGGAAGCCAGATGCGAAGGACTCCATAGAGTTAGATTGGAAAGAAGCTTCACAGAAACACCTACAAAGCAACATGTTAATCCATAGAAAAAACATGTTAGGCATAAAAAAGAAGCCACATAGGTAGACAAGAAGACAGTCAAAAATTGAAGGAAGAGCTTTCAAAGGGGTCCCTCGAGAACCCTTCAAAAGAAAATGGGCTCAATCAAGGGACACTCTGTTTGAAAGTGTAACAATATTTTTCCCAAATCAATTCAACATCAAGGGATCCTTTTGAAATATTTATCTTCGTCAAGGAATTCAAAAGGAAGAAATCCCCCTCGCAAGGGGAAGATCATAACTTCACCCACAGGAGAAGGTGCTTCCCCCTCAGAGGAAAGTTTCTCAAATTCTTTCTCTACAAACCCATGATGAAGAAAAAGTATTCCGCTAGGGGTCCTTTTTGATGAATGCAATTTTTTGAAAAATAGAGATTTTCAAGAAGGGATTTGTTGGCCACCGAATGCACCTTTTGAAAAAAAAGGCAGTGTGAGAGCCCACCCTTAGGATGGTGTGTGTCAAACACAAAGGAACGTGACATCCTAAGGAGAGAAAAGAAAACATAAAAGTGATGTGGCCTGTGGAACATAATGAGATGTAATTGCGGTAATGTTGTTCACAAATGAGGGAAAACACATGAGCATCACAACATTATAAAGCAAGAAAAGAGAGAAGGATAAAAAGAAAGGGAAAACAAGGACATACTGAACAAGAGACATGTGGATCTAATATTTTGAGGTCAGAGCTACTCATAAATATAGATAAATAGATATAATAATATATAAATGAATTATCATCAACCCCCTACTATATCAAACCATGTGAAGAAGGCACATGAAGACAAAGTGAAAATTAAAAATTGGGTCAACATGAAAGGGAGGCCTAAATTTCCCCAACACTTTGCATCGTCCCCAATTATTGAAAATCAATACATGACAAAGAGAAGAATGATGTGACAAATAGAGGAAGTTTTATGACACAAAAACACTCTTGTAACCAAGAACCTATGAGGGTGACAAGGGTCATATAGGAACATATAAAAAAAGCATGGGGGAACATAATACACACACACACAATCTAATCTATAGATAAAGAGGAGGCATCCCCCTAGTCCTCATCAACCAAGAGGTTATCATTCTCCCAATCTAGGTCACTTTAAGGGTAGGTCGGATGAGCATGCAAGGGAAAAATACCAAGGGGGATACCCTCTGACCCTATTCCAACAAGAGCCAAGGAAGAAGTCCCCTCAAGGTCTTCTCCACTTAGTTCTTGTGAGGTGAACGTCCATGATCTCACAAAAATAGTTGATAGGGTTGGGACATCGTCTACAGAGTTGAACATGCACTTTATATGAGTGCCATGTGTCAAATCATTGGGCGATGGAGGTGGCACCTGAGATCCACTGCTAACCTCACCGAATGATTCAAGAGCAGTGATGAACTTTGAGGATGTTGGGGCTTCCTTCATCACTAGGACGGCGCAAGCCAACACAGAACCACCCTCCAAAGAAGGTGAACCCTTCTTCTGACCCCCATTGCTAGTAGGGTCATCTTCCATCTTTCACTTCATCGAAGGATGTGAAATCCCCATAGATGAAGTAGAGGGCATCGAGGAAGAGGAGAAAATTGTAGCAGACACCACTGAGGTATTCGACATGTCCACAAGTTTTGAAAAGGGCAAGATGTTTGTAAGGGACATAAGAAGGGGAGGCTCAATTGAAGGAGTAATGAATACCTGCACCCTCTTCGACTAAGGATCGTTCATGCTTGTAGGGGGAGTCGAGAGCAAGACTGAGGTGGAGGGAACTGAAGAAGAAAGAGTAGAAGAAGAGAAAATAATAGAATATATCGAAGCAAGAGCTTTTGGATCCCCTTCCTTCTTCTGCAAGGTGGCTTGATTACCAGCTAGAGCCTTCCTCTGATGCTTGTGCTCATGTGCAAGGCAGTTTCTACAACTCCAAGAGCTAGAGGCTGTGGCCTGAGAAGGGAAAAAAGACTCCTGCTCAACCATCAGAGTATCCATCATAGCCATGTTCAATGAAGGGAGGGACTCCTGGATAGGAACAAAAGGAAGAGACAAAGAGGATGATGGAAAAACAGGAGGAGGAGCAAGCTCGAGCACCTCGGCGATGGGACTCTTCCCATTCACTACCTTAGAGGTAGGAGTAGTAGGAGGCTATAGAGGCCGAGACATAAAGGATGCTCCACAGGGACCCTTCCACTTACCATACAAAATGGGTCAAGGCACCGTGGGTAAGACATGAAGTTCAAATGTCAGACGCTTGGGATTTCACCAAGCATGCACCATTGGACTCCCTAGCAAGTGCATAGGGGTCGAAGTCAATAGCACCGTAGTAGGTAAGAGGAAGCAATAGGTGGGATAACAGAAGAAGAAGAAGGAGATCCTTGAGAAAACTTCTCCTCTTCCCTTTTTGAGCGACCAGGGCAGCCTCACATTCCACCTTTAGGCAAGTTGTATGTGACATGGCATAGTGAGAAGGAGGGTATCTCACCTTTGGCGTTATGCCCCCACTCTTGCATTTCACATAAGTTTGAATCAATAGGTCCATCCTAGGAGGGAGTGAACCAACAAGGGCAGGCCAAAAGTGATCAAGTGAGTATCTCCCACGCGCAATCGTCAGTGTAATTGATGTCGTGGACTACATGCACCAAACCCTCATGGGAAAACTTTAAGCATTTATGAATTACCGAGGGAACTACATTCATGGAAACTAGCCAAGGAATGCCTAGTATCACTCTGAATAGTTGAAATCTCGGGATGATGTCAAAGAGTGCATTCACAGTCCTGGGCCCAACTAGGATTGACAAGGTGATACAATCGATGAGAGGGACGAAAAACCCATCGTATGTAAGTATAGTGCTTCTAGACTCGTCAAATCCATCCTTATGTAAAAATTTTATCAACATGATTTCCTCTATAATAACATTCATCTGACATGTAGGGTCAATGAAAACATAGTTACGATATTCCCATTGATACATGTGGGGATGTACAAAGGGGATGGTTCTCTATTAGAGTTCATCAGAAAACCTTGTGAGGTAAATGTTATAGTGGGAGATCTACTCGCAGGATGCATAGATGGGATGGGTAGATGTGAAAAGGAAGCCATCTTTACGTACACTAGATAGAACTTTCACAAGAGCCTCCAAGGGTTTTATAATTAGACGGTGACCCACTCAAGGTTTCATTCTGTAATGCTTAGGGAACCTCCCAACTATGCCACTAGGGTTCATAGGTTGGGTTGCAAGGCTAGGATCCCTATAAAACTCACATCCACAACACTCCTAGAATACAAGGGAAGGGTCTTTCAACACTACCAAACGAAACCAAAATGTTTCACGTTGGGTTCACCAAAATGTAGAGGAGGGGGACCAACCACTCCAAGGCTCCAGGTCATGGAGAGCCAAGAGCAGAAGGCTTCCCTAATCTACCTCAATTCAGACAACTACTTAGGATAATGTTTGATGCTAAGGGTAGAGAATGAAGAGCACTCTTAGTGCTCCTGTCAATCTACTATCCTGAAAGTCATGTTTGGACTAAGTGAGCAGGTTTTTGGAACCTAGACTACGACTTTGTCAGCTCTCTACCAAAGGACAACAAAACACAATAGGGATGACAACACAATGCGCTGGCATCTCACAAGTGTGCTAGCATCCGTACAGACAAACAGTGAAAAAGGACAATCAAAGGTACTAAAAACCTACTAACAACTTAGCTACTAAAGTTTGAAGTGATGACGAAAACCATAAATAACAAAATAATTGAAATACCAAGAGATATGCTATAAGAAATGACAAGAACAAGAAAGGTAAGAGTTCAACTCATGAAAGGTCTAGTTCTCCCGCAAGATCCACACAAACACGTACCTACACACAATAGAACGGGAAAAAATGTTGGGGTTGTTTTGGGGTTTGTCGTAGTCAAATCCCCGTTTTGGTGTTTCCACCTCAATGGACAACCAAATTGATAGAGAAATAGAAATATGATAAAGAAAGTATGTTGAAAATGAAAAGATACCAAACACTACAAGAAGTACTATGCTACTCAAATCCAACAACAATGCAATAGTAAGCAAATAATACCACTCTCAACTAGAGGCACTCAAGGCCAATGAGAGAGGAATGCAAGCCTACAACCATGGAAAAGTTGGTGTGGCCACAGGAATGCTGAAGGAAGTCTCACAAGACACTGAGTTGCAACTGTTGTGGTAGATGTGAAGAATGCTATGATGTTGGAATGAAAGCATTGATAGTGCAGTAAGTAGCCAAGAAGCTTGAGAGAATGTGAGAATTGTAAAGAAGCTATCCAAGAATGTTTAGAGGAATGAATGATAATGAGAGATAGTAATTTTTAGGTGAATTTGGGAGGGAAAGATCCATTCAAAGGCTAGTTGAGGGGTGCAAATACGTTACACTTTGGCCCCAATGGCAAATGTAATGCCTATGCAGATTCCAGAGGAAAAAATCCTATCAGGACGACAACATGTTGCGTAGACATCCATGTGTCGTGTGCACGTCCCCGACATAAATTCCCCCACTAACACTACAGATAGGCACCACGTGGATGGAGTGCAAATGGAGGATGTGGAATTATGTTTTCAGGTTTGATTTTTTTAAGGTGAAGGGTGTAAAGGGGGAACTTGCAAGGGGGTGCAAATTCATGCCTATACACTCTTATCCATCAAGAAGATTCCTTGGATTTCTGTAGATGGTTCTATTGAATTCATTGAGCCTACAACAAAACCAAATCTTTAAATTAAAAGATTCAACAAAACAATGTGAAGAAACTGTATAAAATAAATAATTCTCGTTGAAGGTAGTTAGTAGTTAAAAGAAGGCTTAGGCTCATGGTTAATGCAAATATAAGATAACATATATATTTTTATTTAATAAAGGAAAGACAATGAAATGTATGAATTTGTAAGTAAATAAATAATAAAATAATTTAATAATAAAAATTTAAGGAGGGAAAATCGTGGATAAATATAGTTAGTGATTTTAGAGTTTTTCTTATTAAATTTAAGAATCAATCAAGAGAAAATTAAGTAATGTATTTAATTAGTAGGTTATATAAGTTTCCATATTATGTTTGTAAAAAATTCAATAGAAAGTTTCTAATTTAAAACTAAAAAACTAAATTTAAGGTTTTATAACTATTTAATTATTATTAGAGGATAGAATATTAGTGGTAGAAAAATATAAATAAATCAAAAAATCAAATCAAATAAATCTTCAAGTGGATGGAGTTTGAAAATTCATTTTAGCAAAATTAAAAAATTAAAATGATAAAAAAACATTATACATTAGTGTTCATACATTTAAAACTTACTAAGAACAATTCAAGCAAATTCCCATAATCAAGTGGAAATTATCCATCATCAAAATTGAAGGGGTAAGAGAATACGTTAGTATGCATAGAATAATTAAAAACGATTGTTATAGGGGAATGGCTATATTCTAAATTAAAAACAAAATTCATATGTATGTAGTTACATTCCTTACTTGAAAATATATGTCAATAAGTTTTCTTTAATCTAAGATTCTAAATAATTTTAGAGTTGAACTTGAATAAATAAATGAAGTTGCTTTAATAAATTTTAGACTGCGAACTAAGATAACAAAGGATTTTTTATAGTGATAGCCTTAAATCAATGCTAGAAATTAAACAATAATAAGAAATTTACCTTTAAAATTTAATCAGAACTACTAAGTAAATACCAAGCAAAAAATGTTAGCTTGATCTTTAGAGTAAGATTTAACCTATCATTTAAGATTTGATAGCATTCAGTTAATTTTTATAATATTGATGTTCATAGTGATGTGTAAGAAACTTTTTTCATTTACTTTTAATTTTATATCGAAGCATGATTACTTAGTGCAAGGTTGTTTATTTTAATGTAGTTCTTTCATTTGGAATCTCTTTATAGTTAAGTCATTGTTGTGCAACGATATTCCTCTTTATTCAAACTAGGGAAACAAATGTAAATAGAACAAATAAATTTTTATATTGTCAACTCATCAAACTTAAAGGAGTGCTCAATTGCTATACTCTAGGATACTTAGGAAAAGTTTGGACATCTCAATTTGAAATGCTTAGAGAAAAATATAAACTAGGATAGTTTAAGCCATGTGATAACATCGTAAACTTGATGTCATAGATTTTAGATTTACCTTAATAGTGTTAGAAAGTTGATTTTTTTGATAGTTGTGTTTGGTTTAGGATTGAGTGAATTTTGGGGCATGACACATTTCCCTTACCTTCATGCCATCCATTTGAGTCCTAACATCTTGACCTAATTCCTTTAAAACTATTTTATTATCGAGGAATCAAACTTGTGTTTTCCATGATGCCATTCCCTCAACATCCTTGATCCTCAATGAAATTCCTTTGTGTTTAAGTCATTTTTTTTCCATTAGGTTGTCAAAATTCTTGTTACCAAATTACCCCCTCCATCTTAGCCTCATTGTCCAATTCTTCATTACCAAAACCCGTTTGTCTTTTGAACCGAGGAATTTGACCATCCCTAAATAGTATTCCTCATTTATTTCCTCCCTAATTATTGACTCTTGACTTAAATCACTTTGTCAGGGTTAAGGTGTTTACCTAAGTACCCTTTCCATGCCATCCCTAATATCCCAATTCCCCACCTTACAAATTTTTTTTAAGTATATTTTTTGGATTCTTGGACTTGTCATTTCTTTCATGTCTCCCCTGACTCTCCAAATTTATATTGATCCCTTTGTATTTCCCTTTGAGTTCAAACCTCTTCCCTTCCTCTTCACCTTGGTACCTTTCGTGAGGTACTCCTGAATCCTAATCCCCAACATTCCAAAAATTATAACATCTTTTATAGGATTTCTCATTCAAACTTCCCCCATCCCATGTACCTTAGTATTATGAGTTACTCTCCACCTTTGAATCCCAATGCCTTGACTAAAGGCATTATGAATGGATTCTCCCTGAATATTATTGATTCAGAAACCTTGCCTATTTTTTATTATCTTTCCACCTACTTACTAGAGTGGGCCAAAAGAACCACATGTGTGTTACAAAAGGTTTGGGTACACCAAAAAAAGTGATGAAAATTGTCAAAATTATCTTTCTAGCTCCCAAAGACTATTCTCCAAGATTTCAACACATTTTTTGAGTAGTTTTCAATGATAGAAACAAGAAAATAGTTAGAATTTCATCTATTTGTTGATTTGGACCTACTCCTATCCATGATCATTCAAAGTCTATTTTTGTGTCTTAACCTCATGAATATAATGAAAATGGATGGTATAGCCATGCCAAAAGTAATAAAAGTGACCAAATCATTAAAGGGATCAATTTTTGCATTGTTTCAAGTAATTATGGAAATGGCCTATATTCATAGATTCACATTAATGTTTAGTGGCAACCTCTACAACCACATGACATGATTCAATCAAGTACCATTATAATTTTTTTGTGTTACAAGTATAGATTCAAAGAAGAGAAGTAGAAGTGACATGTCAAGTTAATGCAATAGTTATAGTTTCAAAACCCAATACCTTCACACCATGTCCAAAATGATTCGTAGTGGATTTTTGTAGGCCCATTTTCCCTCTATACTTTAAGTGATGGTGATCAAAAAGATGAATATTTTCTTATCATTTGAGTTTCTTTGTGGATCTTGATGGTTTTTTTCTTGAGTGTAAGAAGTTAAGACAATGACATTGATGGTTTGAGTGAACCCTACAACATGATTTCCCTAGAGATCTATGTGTATGCATGTTTTCTTATTTGTAAAAGTTGGTTAATTTAATTTTTTGTTGTACCTAATATAAAATAGTCTAGGATTTCAAATTTTGATAGTGTTTCCACCATTAAAGTTGATCTCTAAGTTACAAAGAGGTACCTATTATAGCATGTGCTTGTGAACATTTATTTCCTTAAATGGTTGTTAGTATTTTATAATTTTTATTTTGATGTGTGATAGGTCATCTCCTTGTAAAATTTATTTTACCACATTTGTTGGTGCAATTGTTATGGATATTTGAAAATGTTGTAGCATTTTAATCTATTGCATTTTGTCATTTGTGATAGTATTTTACTTATTATTGATGAATATTAATAAATTTAGAGAGGGATTATTAAGTAGAACTATTTATTTTATATGATATATTTGATATCCCTTATTGATTATTGCTTGTAATGATTGGAAAAAAATCTATTACCCAATAATGCACTAGTTGATGAAGACCTCAACCTTCTACATTCATCAAAGTAAAAAATATTTTCACCAATTCTTATAAAAACAAAAGTAGGAAATTTGAATGTTGTGTATGATTCAACAATATAACCAAGTATTGATATTAAATTAAATTGAACTAACAAATATTTGGAGAATCATGTCCAACATGTGTATACCTTATGAAAGAAATCAAATTTTATGGACAACAAGATTGATTTCATTAATAAAACATTATGCGAGGTATAAAATCAACAATAAAAGGTTTGTTGAACCCAGTGCTATCTTGACTTAGTAAAAAATTTTAGGGACCAACAACACAATTAGTTATAGTTAATGTGTGATGCACTAATAAGTTAGTTTGAACCTATTTAGGAAACCCATAAGAACACCCTCCCAAGTTTAAGTTAAGCTCAAAACATAGGAGAGATTACCCACTATCATAGTTAGCCTTTAACCATCCAAAGTTTATGGATGATCCTCTATTTACTTATTGAATATAAAACCTTAGCCTTGAAGATGGACATAAACTCTAGGATTATGGACCCATAATTTTGGGACCTAACATTTAGCACCATTGAGAAGGATTAAAGTCAAAGTTTTAATTTTGGGGTTAGATTATAGGTTGTATAATTGAGTCCTTTACTGACATAGCTATGAGTTAGATTGAATCCTCTTACATGAAGATGGGTGATGAATCTATGGTGATTTAAAATTATAAACAAAAATTACACCTAAAGAGATTTGAACATGGAAAGAGATAAACATTTTGAGCATCAATAAAGACATGAAGGACTAAGAATAGAAAAAAGACATGGTACTGCATGAAGAGCTAAAGACATGGGCAAGTCTCATAGTATAAATTATAATAATACATATTTTGTTATTAACTTTGGTATAAATGATACTTTCATTGATTTAAATGACCATTACACTTCTGATTATTTTATTGATAACATACTCAAAATTGCTAGAAAAATACATAGACTTATGTTTGAGATTATAAGAAAAAATGTACTCATTGGTAGAACGAGAAGATCTTATGAACAAAGACATGAATATAGTGATAGGGATGAGAAAGTAGATGAGTAACCTTTTCACTTACCTATTATTAGGGTTAGAAGGAAAATTTCTATTAGTTAAATGCAAATTTGATCAATTAAATAGAGAAATAAAACACAAAAAATTATAGCAGCAATAAGACAACACAAAGATTTTAATGTGGTTCACCCAAAACTAGGCTACATCCACCAACATAGGGTCCTATATATTAAACTTCCATTAAATAGCCTTTACAAAGCTTGCAACAACCACTGCAACCTGCAACAATATTTTTCTCCATATTTTACTACTATCGGGTGTGTGCAAGAAGTTGAGTCCACTTTTTGGCCAAAAAGTGGAAGTGTTTTCCCTGATTTTCAGAATTTGTCACATTTGACCTTAAAATTTGAAGCACTTAGAGATGGAATCTTAAAAAAAGTCACAATCATAAAATGTAGTACTTAGATTCTAGTTTCCAAATATGTAATTTATTTCAATACCCAAATGATAAAAATTGGTTTTCAATAGGTGTTTCTAAAAACCATTGTTTAAGTCACTTTTTTTTTTACCATACCATGCACATGTACATCATCCATATTTTGACCTAAACAATCACATTTTTCTAAATCCTTTTGGGAAAAGATTCCTAACTCATTGAAACACGTTTTTGATTTTTTTTTGTAATTTTTTATTGACTATTTTTTTTTCTTAAATTTTTATTGGCCATATTTGTTGTTTTGAAAAATCATGTACGTCACGCATAAGATGACCTAAACTTATCATTTTTTAATTTTTCTTTCAAATTGAAAAGAATTGTCTAAAGTAAGTTTTGGTGCAATTCGTTTTACAAAAAAATATTTTAATAAAAAGTTATTAAAATACTAAAAAACCCTGATAATTCAAGTTTATGGACTAGTCTCATTAGAAATTAATTGAAAAATAGAAAAAACAATCAAATTGTAAAAAAAATTACATATTTGGAATCTGCATTGTCTCATCTATAATGGGTTTTAATTTCGTAAAAAAAATCTGCAAAATAGGTCTTTAGACATATGTCCAAGGTCACTATTTTCTTGTGACATTAAATGACCCTCAAGTTGTAGGTCAAACTAGGTCCAAAGTTTAGGTTCAAGTCCTCAAGCCATTTCTCGAACCAAAAAACAAGCCAAAAACCCAACCAAAAATTTGTATTTTAAAAAATGGGATCCCGTTCCATAAAAAAACATTTTTTTATGGTTCTAAAACAAGATCCCATTTTGTAAAATGGGATCCTGTTTTGAAAATTGCTAAATGGAAAGTTTTCAAAACATGATCCCATTTTGAAAACTTTTCGAAAATAATTTTTTCAAAATTGGAAGTTTCAAAATAGAAAGTTTTCAAAACAGATCCCGTTTGAAAACTTTCCATTTTAATTTTCCAAAAACATAATTTTTTTAGAATGGAATCCCATTTTGAAAAACAAGATCCATTTTTTAAATTTAGGCTTGGGATCCCGAAGCTAAACGGGATCCTATTTTTTTAAAAACAAGATCCTGTTTATTAAAAAGTGAGATTCCATTTTTTAGAAACATTTTCTAAAAACAAGATCTCATTTATTAAAAAGCGAGATCCCATTTTTTGCAAGTTGATTTCATTTTTTTTCCTAAGGTAAAAACTTCCACGTTTCGTGGACTCATCTTCTTGCATTTACCCTATTGTTTTTACATAGCCTTTGCTACGTGTACCTGCGACTCTTGCATTTTTCCAGCCACAAAACTCTAAATTTATGCTAACATTTTTCACAACCTGTTGCCCTCAAAAATCATCACCGAGTGTTTGTATATGCTCCCACACATGTCCCATTAATTACAAATGAAGTGTGGCCATTGGTTGTGCCTCATGCACCCAATAACACTCTCCTTTTGGGCAGTTACATTTAATATTTCCAATCGTCTTATAACTTTATATTAAAATATTATAACTATACATTTCTAGCATTTAATATTTGTTTGTAACCATCCTATTAGATACAAGTGAAACATAAATAATTAATAAGTGCAACAAATTATTTAATGAAAAATAATATAAAGATTTTGCGTCCGAGTCTAATTGGTCTCCATAACACATTAATCTCCCACTTGGAGATTGATCATAACATTGTTGCTCCTGCAACTCCCATTGGAAATCAACACTTTGGTCCCTGTGGTTCAGTTTTACTTAAATTCAACCTTGAAGGCCAATTGAAGCTGAAGAGGAGCTCAACTTCTCCCTTGTCACCTGCCTTCGTAAAAATATCCGCTAGATTTTCATCTATATGGATCTTTTCTAGCTTTACCTGTCCATCCTCCAACACCAACTGAATAAAATGGTATCTTAGTTGTATGTGTTTGGTTTTTGAGTGCAAGGTAGAATTCTTTGCAAGATGTATAACACTCTAGATGTCCGTAAACAAATAACTTTCAACCTGCTATTTGCCTAAATCTTCCATGAGAGGTTGCAACCATATCATCTCTTTGCTTGCCTCTATTGCAGCTACATACTCCGCCTATGTGGTGCATAAAGCAACCACATTTTGCAACCGAGAAATCCAACTCATGTTGTCCCACCAATTGTAAATACATAACCTATGGTGCTCCGCCTGGTATCAATATCCCCTACCAAATCTGAGTCAACATAGCCTTTTAAATCAATATTAAAGCCCCCAAAACATAAACATTTATTGGATGTACATCTTAAATACTTGAGAATCCATTTTATCGCATTCCAATGCTCCATTCCAGCATTACTCATATACCTGCTAACAACTCCTATGACATGTGCAACATCTGGTCTTGTGCATACCATGGTGTACATTAAATTGCCTATAGCTGAAGCATATGGTACCTTGGACATTTTTTCTTCCTCCTCTTGTGTCTTTGGACACATATCCTTAATCAATTTGACATGACTGCACAAAGGTGTGCTGATAGCTTTTGCATTCTCCATATGAAATCTCAAGGATTTTTTTTGCTACCCCCAAATCCTTCATAGCAAATAAATTTGCTAACTAATGTTTTAACTCCCTTATGTAATCCATGTTAGACCCTTTGACCTCAAATCCTTGTGGTTGTTCCATATATATTTCCTCTTCCAAATCACCATGGAGAAAGCCTATTTCAACATCTAGTTGCAGGCAACTTGCATAATTCTCAAGTCTAATTTTTTAGCAAGGATTCCATTCCCTTCTCCCACTGAACCTTGGCATCCACTTGCATAGCTTCATCAAAACATTTCGGTTCACCAACATCAGTCAATAAAATTGAATACAAAGAGGGAGAATTTTTTTTTGGATGTCTACTTATCCTTGAAGATCGTTTAACATTCATTTAAGTTTGTGGTATTTATTGTTGTTGTTGTTGCGGAGCATGAAGAACCACTGGAACATCACTATTCAGAGTGTCATCCAACACTACATAATCATTTTCTTTCTTCTCATGTTGCTGCAATTGATCTTTGTACAACATCTTCTCATTGAATATGACATCCTTGCTTCTCACAAATTTTTGATTTTCAAAATACCAAAGCCTATAACCAAATTCATCAATATCATATCCAACAAATATACATTTCTTTGATTTTACATCAAGCTTGGTTCTATTTTCAGAATCTACATGTGCAAATGCTTCACAACTAAAGGTTTTGAGAAAAGAATAACTCACCCTTTTACCTGTCCATGCTTCCTCTGGAATGCCACAACCCAAAGGATTAGAGGGACCTCTATTAATCAAATAAACAATAGTGTTTATAGCCTCTTCCCACATGTTTAAAGGTGGCCCATCATGCAATCTCATACTCCTTGCACACTCCATTATTGTCTTATTCATGCGCTCAACCACTCCATTTTCTTGTGGAGTCCTTGGAACCGTTTTCTTCTTATGAATTCTATTAGAAGAATAATAATCTTCAAACTCTTTATTGCAATACTCACCGCCATTATCAGATCTAATACGTTTCAACTTTTTACCTGTCTCATTCTCAACCAAGCTTCTCTAATTTTTAAAATTTTCAAATACATCAGATTTATGCCTAAGAAAATAAATCCATACCTTCCTAGTTGCATCATCTATGAATATAACATAATATCGAGAGCCACCGAGAGAAGATACCTGAGCTGGTCCCCATATATCCGTATGCACAAGCTCCAATTTCTCATCTTTATTTTGCTTCCCATCCTTGAGAAAACTAACTCTCTTTTATTTTCCATACACAACTTTCATAGAAATCCATATTAACACATTTTAGACTTGGTAAAACTTTCTTTGAATGAAGTATTTTCATACCTTTTTCACTCATATGCCTAAGTCTATTATGCCACAATGTTGTTTCACTTGCAACAATTGTCTGATTTTCTACCTACTGACCTGCAACAACTATTCCTAAAACTATTACAGAACCTGCAACAACTGCTATCGAACCTGCAACAATTGTTGTATAACTATTTTTTCCAGCAACTTCCTTGTTTGATCTTTATTTGAAATAGCTAAGGTAGAAGGAACATTATGACCCATATAAAAATATAAGGTGCCTACTTTCATACCTTTTGCTACTACTAAGGCACCTTTTATAACCTTCCAATTTTTATCACTAAATGTAACAACACAACCTTCATCATCTAGTTTCCTTGCTGAAATTAAATTTCTGCTTAACCTTGGAACATGCCTTACCTCTTGTAGTAGCCAATGATTTCCATTTTGCAACTTGATCTTGATTCTTCCCTTTCCAAAAATTTGACAAGGTGCATTATCTCCTAAATAAACCAACCTAAAATTCCCTTGGAAATAATCAAGAAAATAACTTCTATGGGGCATAGCATGAAATGAAGCCCCTAAATCTAACACCCAAGAATAATTAGGATTATCAAGGTAAAGAAATAAAACATCCTCATCATATTTATTACTTACCACATTTTCCTCTTTACTACCTTCCTTTTTGTCTCCTTTATTTTTTCGAGACCAACAATCTTTCTTTAAATGATCCAACTTACCACAATACTAGCAATCCTTCTTCTCTCTAGATTGGGACCTCTCGTCCTTTGATTTTCCAAGTGACTTCCCACAAGCTCCAAAATTCTTTCCTCTCTCCTTTGTTTTTCCCCTGCTTTTTGCATTCAAAACACTTCCTAATGTGGATGTACCACCTGAGATTTTCCTACGAATGTCCTCACTCAAAATAACACCAACAACATCATCAAATTTCAACATGTTTGAACCAAAAACAAAATTACTAACAATCATTACCAAACCATTCTAGCTTTTAGGAAAAGAACAAAAAATCAAAAGAGCCCTAACTTCTTCATCAAAGTTTACATTTACAGAAGTTAATTGACTGGTAACTGTATTAAAGTCATTTAAATGATCAACAACTGACCCACATTCTACCATTTTCATATTAAATAAATGCTTCATAAGAAATACCTTATTCAAAGTGGAAGGCTTTTCATATAGTTTTTCTAGGGTTTGCATCAACTCTTCAGTTGTCTTCACTGTTGAAATATTAAACACCACCGATTGTGCTAAGCATAAACGAATACTGCCAAGTGCCTTTCTATCGATAATATCTCAATCCTCATCAGTCATAGTCAAGGGTTTCTTGGATTTCCCTTCCAATGGCCATCATAAATTCTTTTGATAGAGATAGTCCTCCATCTACATCTTCTATAACTAATAGTTCTACCCATTGAACTTGTCAACCTTCAACTTACCCCCATCTTCCATAACTCCCACTCAACCGTGAGACTCCCACTCAACTGTGAGATCTTCATGTAGAGAATAACTAACCACAACTCACTCTGATACCACTTGTTAGGGTTAGAAGGTAGATTTCTATTAGTTAAATACAGATTTGATCAATAAAACAAAGAAATAGAACACACAAAAAATTATAGCAACAATAAGACAACACAAATATTTTAATGTGGCTCACCCAAAACTGGGCTATGTACATCCACCAACACAAGGTCCAATATGTATTAAAATTCTAGTAAATAACCTTTACAAAGCTTGTAGCAACCACTGCAACCTGCAACAATGTTTTTCTCCATATTTTTAACACTTCTTTTTTTACACAACCTTTGCTACGTGTACCTACGACTCTTCCTACGTTTTTCTAGCCACAAAACTATAAACTTCTGCTAACATTTTTCATAACTTGCTACCCTCAAAAATCATCACCAAGTGTTTGTATATGCTCCCACACATGTACCATTAATTACAAATTAAGTGTGGCCATTGGTTGTGCCTCATGCACCCAATAACACTCTCCTTTTGGGCAGTTACATTTAATATTCCCAACCATCTTACACTTTATATTAAAATATTGTAACTATACATTTCTAGCATTTAATATTTGTTTGTAACCGTCCTATTAGATACAAGCATAGCATAAATATTTAATAATTGCAACAAATTATTTAATGAAAAATAATATAAAGATTTTGTGTCCAAGAGTTTGATTGGTCTCCATAACACAACACCTATAGCTTCTCCCGATGCATCATAAAGAGATAAAATGGAGCAAGATCTCCATTTTTCTTGATGTTGAAGTAGTTATGTAGCTAGAGAATGAAAGGGAGAGAAAAGTGGATGTCATATTTGATATCAAAGAAAGGAAAATGGATATTGAGGTTTTAAATAGCTCTTCAACTTGCTCAACTTGCACAAAATTCTTAGTTAATAAATCAAAACTAGCATAATTAGCAAGTGAACCCATACGATGACTCTAATATTCATCATAAAAAATACTGACTACTAATTGATATTACAAGGAAAAAAAACATTAATGTGGGCTAAAACATGAGAGTAAACATTAAAAGTATGGCTCAAAGATTCCCTCGACAAGGAGACCTCTTAGGGATGATATATATAAATAGTTGGATTTATTTGGTATACATAGTTACCCTAACCCTCTTCAAATCAAAATCAAAGTAAACATCCCAAGATTCCATCTTCACAATGGAGACCTCCACAACATTTAAGCTATACTTTGATGGCTCTTACACAAATCATGGTTTAGGAATGGGTCTCCTCTTTGTCACACCACAAGGGGACTCGATACCTAAGTCATATAGAATAGCATTTTCCTACACCAATAATATGGATGAGTTCCTAATGAGACTCTGAATGATAATTAAATGAAAAATTAAGAATCTTCAAGTCTACTGTGACTCCCTATTGGTTATCCATCAGGTTAATGATGATTATGACACAAAAGATGAAAAGCTCATAGCCTACAAGAGAATGGTTGATAGTTTCAAACAATAATTTGATGTCATTATCTTCGAGTAGATTCCTATAATTTAGAACAAAGCAGCCAATGCAATGGCTACCATTGGATCTCTCTTTGATATACCTGACAATGTGTCATAGTCTAAGTTTTTGGTGGAACAATTGTTGGTCCCTACATTCGACATCCCTGATTCTGAGCTCATGTGTGAAATTGTTGGTCTTGATTCTCCCTAGAACAAAGAATTATAATTACCTGCATGACCAAATTATCCCTACTGACTTGTCCTCTAACCAACACAAGACCTTTATTCGACAAGCCTCCAAATATGTCATCATCAGGGATACCCTTTATCATTGTAGTCTAGATAGTACCCTCCTTAGATGTCTCGATTCATAGGAGGCACAAATAGATTTACATAAAGTACACAACGGTATATGTGGAGCTCACTCTGTTGGTCCCACCTTAGCCAAAAATATCATGCGAATGGGATACTATTGGCCTACTATGGAATGTGATGCCTATCACTTTGTTAAGAAATATCGACAATTTCAAATACATGGAGATCTTGTGCATGCACCTACCCAAGACCTTCATCTAATAACATCACCATGACCATTCTATCAATGGGGACTTGACCTCATGGGATAGATCCATCCTACCTTCATTAATGGTCATAAGTTTATCCTTACTACAACTAAATATTTCATAAAATGGATTGAAGCTATTCCAATTACCTACATTACTGGAAAGCAAATATCTAAGTTCATCCTTAATTATATCATATGCTGGTATGGTGTTCCCCAATCCATCATTACAAATAATGGCCGTCCTTTCAAAATCAGGATATCTGTGAACTATATGAGAGATTCCATATCCATCATCATTTCACCACTCCATATTACCCTCAAAGTAACGGTCAAGTTGAGGCGTCTAATAAAACTATCCTAAAAATCCTAAAGAAGACTGTTGATGATGTTGGCCTTGACTGGCATATCTAACTTAACCCCGCCTTATGGGCCTATTGTACTAGCATCTACACTCCTAGAGGAGCCACTCCATATTCCCTTATCTTCAAATCTAAAGCCATCATTCCCATTAAGGTTGAGTTACCATCCTTGAGAGTATCTATGTAACAATTCATTAACGATGAGGAATATCATATATCCCATTTGCATGAGCTAGAGTTATTGGATGAGAAGAGACAAAATGCATTGATCCACTTACAAGCATATTAGAATCATCTTTGTTGTAGCTACAACAAGAGATTTTGAGCTAGGCATTTTGACATTGGTGACTTGGTCCTAAAAGAGAATTTGAAGAATCAAATGGATCGAGAGAAAACCAATTTTTTTGATCCAAACTAGTTGGGTTCTTACATCATAACCACAACATACGAATTAGGTGCTTATCGGCTTGCTACTGCTGAAGGTGAACCGTTACCAGATCTTATCAACAACGTGCACCTTCATAAGTATTATACCTAGCTTTTAGAGAATCCCATCAAAAATACAAAAAAAAAGCAAAAAAAATCATTACCCTAATGAAAACTTGAAAAACAGGTGTCTTGGTGACAAAAAAATAGAAAAATAAAAAAATAGTAAAGAGAAATAATCCATCCAATAGTGAAAACCACTTCAATGGCGCTTTGGATAAGTACCATGGTGAGAAAACAAGTGCCATGTGTAGTCAATCTTTGCTCCATTGTCTACTATCATTCTATCTGGTTTTTCTACTTTCGTCCATGATCTCTTGCACATATCCTACTCCATAAAAAATTCCCACTTTTCCCATCCATTCATAATAAAGCTTAGTTATCCTTCTCATGGTTTGAGAATCATTTTTAACATCCTTCATCCTTTCATATCCATCCATAATAAACTTTGCTTATCCATTTCGTCCATAATAAGATGGTCCTATACCTGATTGGAGGAAACTCCCGAACTTACATCTTACAAGGGATCCTAGACATGGGTCAACATCAAAACAGGTTAAAAATCCAAAAAAATCAGAAACGTCAAAATCCAAAAAAGTCAGAAAACATCAAAATCCAAGATAAAATAAAATCAAGAAGTGTCAAAAACCCCCAAAATAGAGTTTATGTCAATTAGTCCAAGTGGTTGAACTATGTTGCCTCTACAAATTCACGTAGTCAAGGTCATCATTGATGAGCCTCCAAGGCTTCGGTCAGTCCTTTAGGTTGTGTTATAACAAATAGTCGACCCATCCACCATTCATAATAAATTATCCTTGGTCGGAGTTAGTCGAACTATGTTGTCTCCACACTTTACATAGGCAAGGCCATATTCAATGAGCCCCCAAGGCATTAGGTTCGTCCCCTAGGTTTTGTCATAACAAGGTTTCCATCCACCACAATTATCCATCCCATAATAAACTATCCCTTGCTAAGGTTGACATTTTGAACAGACACAAAACACTATCAAATAAGAGAACCGAGCTTAACCAAATCATGAAACAAGTAGACTATCCAACTAGCCTTCAACCATCATTGATCAATTGCCTAAAAACATAGGTCAAACATCAAACATCAAACACCAAACATCAGACGATCCTCATTATCTATCAAACAGTCTTAGACAAAATGTTGCATCATCGAGCTCCTCGGGCTTATATGATATGCCTCATTTTTGAAACCATAATTTATCGATCAATCTTATCAGCTTGTCTTATACATTATGTAGCATCGTCGGGATCCTTGGGCTTATACAACATGCTTCATGTCTGAAACCAAACGTTATCCATCAACCTTTAGTCTTAGATAGGATGTTACATCATCGGGCTCTCTGGGCTTATACGACATGCTTCCTTTCCTGAAACTAGACACTATCATTATCCAGAATCTGATCATATGATTTGGCAAAAGATCTAAATGGTTGTTGACTTGTTGGTATAGTTTGTCTTATCTTTTTATCTAATTTATCTTTGGTCATGTTACTATGTGCCTCAAGGATGTCCTAAAAGGATTTAGAGGAGAGATGATGGATCATGACCTTTTTCTCTTTGATTTATGTTTGTGGTTTGTCTTGGCAATACGAATGGGGCAGCTAGGTTCCTTGTGTGTGATTGGGGTTCCATTTGGCATAATCAAAACATCTAGGTATGCAAACTAAAGCTCAATATAATATTTTCTTGCATCAGGATCAACATGCTTCGTGGTTATTTCCTCACATATTCTGACAAGGTTCTGCGGTTACTAGCCTGATTCATGGTACTCCTTGTTGTCGTGTGTCTGTTTTTGCGAGGGATAACATATTACACCTCGGTCTATGTCATAATTTGGTGTTCTATATCCATTGCCATAATAAATTCTACTATGATAATTATGCAATAAAATAAAAGCTTGATCATTTATTAGTAAGATCTCAAGATATCAATCCTAATTCATCTGTTTCATTCTTCCATTTTGCTTTTCGCTAATCTTCTTTCTAGAATAACATTTCTTCCATTAGTCCTTTCATTCACTCCTATAAAATTAGCTTATCGGTAAACTTGCCAAATTTATTAGATTTAAAAAAATGATCAATTTTCCTGAGGGGGAATCATCCTATCCTACATCTGCTAGGGCATATCCTAGGCTTAATCTTCTTGATTATTCTTTGACACAACGCTCAAAATTGCATTGCATCAAAGATGGGCAAAATGTAGTCACTGAAAAATGTCCCGAGCTTGCACACAACATTTTATCACTAATTTGCTTTCTTTCTCACATAGTTAAATATTTTTAATTATTTAATTATCTTCTAATGTCATATTCCTTTAAGAAACTTAATTATTTAATTAATTCACTTTACCTTATTCTTCTTTTGATTAATTTAGATAAATATCAATTTTATTTAAATTACATCACTAATTTATCTTTTTCTTCCCATAATTAAATAAATTCATATTTATTTAATTATTTATCACTTTCTTTTCTCCATATATCTATCATTTCCCTCCATCTTTTATTAAATAATTACTTTAATTATTTAATATTTTAATAACCCACCTTCTTCTATAATTAAATAATTATTTTTAATTATTTAATTATTCATTGCCCTCCTTTAAATTATATAATTGCTATCATTATTTAATTTGAATTTCTTCTAAGCCAAGCCTTAAATCTCAACTAATTTCTTGATTTTTGATCCATCTCTTTTTCTCTCAATTAACCTCATCCATTGATCATCATACCCCATCATTTAATCCTCACCCTTCATTTGAATTGGGATTTCTATAAAAAACAAGCTATCATCTTCATTTCAAGGTTAACTGCAATCTTCAATATTTTACTTTCAATCATTCATCTTGAAGAACCACAATCTTTGAAGTTTTGCTATCTTGAGATCTAGCTATCTTGCATCAACATCAAGCTCATCGTACAAATTACATACTACAAATATGAGAACAAACAACGAAAAATGGAGAAGAACAATGGAGATGATTCAACTTTGGCATAGAGATTTGAATATTATTACTTTATTATTGTGATTTCTATTGTCATTTATACTTCATTGTTAAATTAGGGTCTTTACTAGCTTGAATTAGATAGTTTTGTGGTTGCTATTATTGATTCATGCTTTATCCCAAATTTACCCAATCTACACTATTAAAAGTTAGAAAATAGATAATATAAAAGATATTTCTATATAATGTATTTTATATATTATCATAACACAAATTAAATTTATTTAATTAAGAGTTATTTTATTTAATTAAAAATATCATTCATCTCATTCATCCTTTTTTATATAATTTATCCAATTCTTATGTTATCAATTATAATTCATAACATTATAATAAAATATTGTGTAATAATATGAATTTATTTGGAGACTATATGATACATAGATATGTAAGTAATAATATTTATATATAAATAATATTATTAATTTATATTAAATTATGTATATATAAATAAAATAATATTATTCAATATACATTATTTATATATGTATATTAAGATAGGTTAAAGTTTCAAAAAAAAAAGAATTCATATAGTCAAAATAAATGGTTATATTAACATATGTTGTTAAAATGAATTATCCTTTCTTCTTGGCTTTTACCTATACTTAACAACACTATGAAATAAATCAAAGTGTTGTTAAGTATATAGAAATTGTTGGATTTTTTGTTAATAATAGATTTAAGATAGAATTCATTTATATTACCATACACAAGAGGAGCATAGTTCTATAACTTCTCTTTCTCCACTTTGTTGTCACTTTAAAAAAAATCTATCTAAAGTATGTTCAAAAATATCTTTATGAAGACACCTATTTTTGAATCAATTAATTATATATAAAATGAAATAATGTATTTATTAAAGATATTTTAGATTTTTTTTTCTAAAATAGTTATGCCTATTAAAAAAGGGTGCTATGGTCAAAAGGTTGTTGTTCAATACGCTGAACACAATTTACAAGGATGATGGTATGTGATAAAAAAGCTATCCACCAAGGTTTAAACCTTCAGAAGTGTGTTTGGGGCAAGTCCAACTCCTAGGTGACTTTTACAGATGAGATCCCCTTGCACATGACTGTTTAACCAAATGACGACTTTTGATTTAGATGTATGCTTACTCATATTGTTTTAATTTGCTATATAAAGACATGTGTGCCAACATCTATATAATTTGATTATTTTCCTCTTTTTGATGACGAATCAGTAAATGTGATTCTAAACATTGACACAAATAAACAAACACAATTGAATCTAAAAAAAATCATTTAAATCTTATAGACTGTAGAAAAATCATCCCTACTATTGATTGTTCCATAAAAAAGGAAAAAAATCATTTAAAAAAACACCTCATTTTTATAGAGGGCCCCTCCTTGTGAACTCTCCTAGGTAGTCTTTTATACCGCTCTGCACTCGAGGAGATAACATGCAAAAGCTTTCGCCCATATTAGACCAGGCAAAATATGACCGTTGAACTAGACTGGCAGTCCCAGAATTAATAAAAAATAGGAATGCTTTGATTTGAAAGGCAGGGTCTTGATTTCCAGAGGAGCCGTTTAACCCATCGTTTCGCCCATCTGATTTCATTCATTTTCAATCTCATTAATTCATTCGTTCTGCTGCAGAAGCCCTCTCTCGCCCCTCTGCATTTCAACAATGGTAATGGTAAGGATTTTAGCAACCTCTGGGACCTCGCGTAGCTTCATTTCAGTTTAATTTCTGTGCTTTTTTTCTTATGGATTTCAAATTTGCAGGGCCGTTTGATGACTCCTCAGGAAAAGAGTCCATTGAAAGAGGATGAGGAGCTGTGGAATAGACTAAACAAGAGGAGCAGATGTCTTTCAGATTCATCATCAAATGTATATGCACTGCACTTCCTGCTCTGTAATGCCTTTGCCCTTGCATATTTTGGCTTTAACATGTTTGCAATGTGCAGGATGAGAACAGGAAGAGGAAGAAGGAGGATATGAAGTTGTTGGACGAGGGACTGCAGGCTGTGGCCTCTTCTCTAACTCAGCTCACCAACACTCTTACCACTGCCACTGCTGATGCTGTAGTGGAGGTAAGCAATTTGCATTTACTCAGTAAATAGTTGTGTTAATTGGATGCCTAAATAACAGATTAACCTTGACCTCTTAGTTCATCCCATCACAAGCAATTGAATGAATTTGAACATTAGCAGGAACATGAAGGAATGAAAATGGGAGAAGAAGCGTTATCAAAATCATTAGCAGAGGTTATGACCGCTGCAGTTTCCCCCAGCCCAAGCTCCAAGGGAAATCTGAGAGATGATCGAAACGTGAGATTTGTGTTCTGTTTTTTTCTTTGTGGTTTTTCTGTTTCGTTATCAAGGGTTTTGAAACAGGGGTGATGCTCAGCAGGTGGCGAAGGCCCTAGCTACCAGCCCAAGCCCTAAGGAGAATGCCGAGCATCTGGGAGATTATCTCAACGTGAGATTTGTGCTTTTCGTTTTACTTAATGGTTTCCCTGTTTTGCAATCAAGGGTTTTGAAACAGGGGTGATGTTCAACAGGTGGCTAAGTCCTTGGCTGGCAAAGCCAAATTCCTTCAACGGCAGATGAAATCCTTGAAAGCGGATCTGTGCTTTGTGAGAGAGCGCTGCGCTTTTCTTGAAGAGGAGAACTCGCGGCTGAGGGATAGGGATAGGGTTGGTGATGGTGTGAGGCCTGAAGAAGATGATCTGGTGCGCTTTCTCTTTCCCTTTAATGTTTTTAGCAGTCCCAGATTTACAGTCCTTTTAACTGGATTTTTCAAAATTTCCATATGATCATGAAAATAGAGTGTGGATCTTGTTCAAGTATTTGAAGCACTTTGTGTGAATGTATGGCCATGCAGGTGAGGCTGCAGCTGGAAGTGCTTCTGGCAGAGAAAGGTCGCTTGGCTCAGGAGAATGCAAACCTGGCAAGAGAGAATGAATATCTTCATCAGTTAGTGGAATACCATCAGCTAACATGTCAGGAGGATATCGTTGGCATGTGTTCAGATTTCTCCTCTGTTTCTCCTCCTGTGAAAAGGATTAGAGAAAATGAAGGACCCCCTCGCTTCCATTTGGATGATGATGGCATTACGACATGAATACCTTCTGTATTGCTTGGTTTTTTCATTTCTCCATCTCATTCAATAACACCTTTTGTCACTATTATTATAAATTGAAATCTTTTTGTAAGTTATGACCTTATACTTGTGCAGTAAATGTTGTTCAAGAGTGCTTATTCTGTTTTGATAGAGCCTAGGATTTAATGTTATCATGGGAAGTTTTTAAGTTGTGAAGTAATGCCAAGGGATTACGATCCCCTCTTACATAAATGTAGGCCGATTTAATAAAATGTATATTTGATCAAAATCTAATTTAGATTTATTTGAGGTTCTCATTTTTAGTTTTTTGAAAATTGGTTGCAAAAGGATTTAGTTTTTAGAGTAATGATGAAGAATAACATTTAATTGGTTTGTCATTGTTTATAAAATAATATTAATGTCAAAGACAATCCTTTCAAACATGTAAGAGAGTTCTGGATGATTTTAATGTAAATGTTAATTTCTTCTATATTTGAATGCACAAACACCCATCTTTTAATAGTAAGACATAAGGAATAGTGAAATATACATATAGCAAACTAACTTCCAAATAGTTATGGGAAATGGGTGGGAGAGGTAAAGTTTTCATTTTTGGGTTCCTAGTTATGTGCCATAAAATATTGAACCTACATGCTGCAAGATTGGCCTAGGGATTAGGTCATGAAGATGTGGGCATAAGTAAATGTGAATCTATCATAAAAATGTATTTGAATATTAGGTCATGAAGATGTGGGCATAAGTAAATGTGAATCTATCATAAAAATGTATTTGAATACATACAAGCACTCACAACTATTCATAAAAAAGTAAATGTTAAGAAAAAACAATGTAAGGTCCATATAAAGTAATGAACCAATAGGAATGTACAAAGAATAGAAAATGTGTGTACACTTACAAGAAAAATAAGTAAAAACAAGTACAACTACAAGTAGGGTAAGGAAATTCCTTATGTATAAAAAGTGGTGTAATTGTACTCCACCTAATGTGGTGATAGTAGAGTGGTATGGCACTTAAAGCAAAGATCATTTCATGTGGTAAGATTGATCTAGAATGGTAACAAGTCTATATATATACACATCTAATTGTTTGCAATTTCAACATAAGAGTGTTAGTGACATAATATGCCCCCTTTAATTGATTGCAAGGAATTGGAAAATAGGGAGAAATGACACATGGAAAGTATCTATGTAAGCATACAAGTTGAACAATCATGTAAGTTCCATGAATGCATTGTATGATGGAAAAAATTGAAGCATATCAAATGATAAGCTTGAAGATATGAACTAGAGATAATTTTTAAGGAATATAAATTTGCTCAAGCATAGATAGGCAAATGAGGGAAGTGAGGTAGCTCTAAAATCCTATCAGATGCAAGGAGAGGGAAAATAGGGAGAATACTTGTAATCTAATGATATCAAGTTTCCACAATCCATGTTATAACTCAATATATTGCTTTTGGATTCAATTGTGTTTGCATTTTTGCATCAACGTTTCGGATCACACTCTGTGATCCATCATCAGGATAGTAGAACAATCATGTAAGCATATAAGTTGAACAATCATGTAAATGATTACGTGTGTCATGAATGCATTGTATGATAGATAATGAAGACCTATACTCTAAAAGCCTATGAACTAGAGATAATTTTTAGGGAACATAAATTTGCTCAAGCATATGCAAATGAGAGTAGTGAGGTAGCTCTAAAAGCCTATTAGATTGACCTAGGGATTATGTCATGAAGATGTGGGCATAAGTGCAAATATTGACTTAGGGATGAATAATGATTAGGGAAGGAGACAAACTTAGCACAAAGTGTGTCTAGTATGTAATCATATTGAGACATTCCATCGAAATGGGCCCAAAAATGGGAGTTGACATGGGTGCTAATTTCGCCATTGCGCTTTGCATCCACTTTGGAGTGCATGTAAATCTATCATAAAAATGTATTTGAAAACATACAAGCACTCACAACTATGCATAAAAAAGTAAATGTTAAGAAAAAACAATGTAAGGTCGATATAAAGTAATGAACCAATAGGAATATACAAAAAAGAGAAAATGTGTCTACAATTACAAGAAAAATAAGTAAAAAACAAGTACAACTGCAAGGAGGATTAGGAAATTCCTTATGTATAAAAAGTGGTGTAATTATACTCCACCTAATGTGGTGATAGTAGAGTGGTATGACACTTAAAGCAAAGACCATTTCATGTGGTCAAGATTGATATAGAATGGTAACAAGTCTCTATATATACACATTTAATTGTTTACAATTTCAACATAAGAGTGTTAGTGACATAATATGCCCCTTTAATTGATTGCAAGGAATTGGAAAATAGGGAGAAACAACACATGGAAAGTAAATGTAATCTATGTAAGCATACAAGTTGAACAATCATGTAAGTTCCATGAATACATTGTATGATAGAAAAAAATGAAGTATATCGATTGATAAGCTTGAAGATATGAACTAGAGATAATTTTTAAGGAACATAAATTTGCTCAAGCTTATGCAATTGAGAGAAGTGAGGTAGCTCTAAAATCCTATCAAATGCAAGGAGAGGGAAAATAGTACATGAAAAACAAATGTAACCTATATAAGCAAGCAATTAAGAAAAGGAACAAGTGTCATGAATGCATCATGTGACAAACAATAAAGACACATTGAACGATTATCCTAAAAGGCATATAGACTAGGGATAATAATCAAGGAACACAAATTTACTCATAGTATAGGCAAACAAGGAGAGGTGAGAAATAAGGATTGTGTATACATATATACCATGAGAGAAGCATATACCCCTAATGTGGCTCTCGATATATGGTAATACATGTGAACACACAATAGCATAGATAAGGCATGACATCCCCAATAACGGGATAATTTCTAGGTGCATGATGAAACATAAAAACAATTAGTAAGATAGAGAAGACATGATGCTCCTAATATGGTAGGATAGATCTAGGAACATGAGTAGGCATGCGAGTACAACATGGTGTTGAGGGCATGATGCCCCTATTGTAAAAGGATAGATCTAGATATAGAATGAGGAAGGCCTAATGCCCCATAATCTATTAGGATAACTCTAATAAGAATGATATGACAATAAAAATGACAAAATAGTACTATAAGATAAGCAATGAGCACAAGTGTAAGATCAATCTAAGCATAAGATAATAACATGATAAGGATAATAGGCATTAAGATAGTGTACACATCATAAAATATGGTCAAAAGATATGAAAAACATCATAACATGTGATCAAAGGATGTGACAAAATAGACCATAGACCATAAAATCATAAGTAGATAAGCATGACAAGCATAAACAAATGAAGAACATAGTAATAAAAACAATCATAATTATCCATAAAGGAAGGGTGGGCATACAATTAGGAAATGATCAACCAATGTGGTAATTATGCTTGTTTTTACATAATGAAGATGTAAACCAACATAGGAAAAAATATGTTGAGTAAGAAGAAAAAAGTCCCCAAGTAGGGGAAGCCAAGCATATTTAACATAATATAGAAGGTGAAATGAGTATGTCAAACACAACAAATGAAAAATAATAAAAAAGGCCAAAAGACAAAAGACAAAGGGGAAACTAGTGACAAAGGTTTATAGATGTATATACTATAGTGATGCTCATGAACCATTGAGCAAATCTAGGAGAATCATCATCATCATCTTGGTCCCAAAATGTATTAGCATATATTTTATTGATTCTTATATTTTCTTGTTCATGATTTGATTCTTGTATCAAATGTGTCTTAGTGATAACCCTTTGCAAACACATTATCAATTGGTTGCACATTAGGTGGTTTCTATTTTATTTCTTTTGTAACCTCAACATGGTGTGTATTATGAAAAATCTTGATGTACATCATTTGCCTTCATATGATTAACCTTATTAAGAGAAGGGGTTGTGAGATAATGAATATGTCCAATGCTTATCTCCCCATTACCTTAAACTTTATGTTAGAATGTAATGTATCTATTTATAACCTTGTGCAGTGCAAGCTTAGAGTTATCTATTGATTTGACAAGAAATTGTATTATTTTACAAAAAATATTCTAATATCATATGTGGAGGCTACTTCAATGTATTGAATTTTCTAAATTGCTTTAATATAGAAATTATATTATGATCATCACAAATATCAAGTACATTGTCACTAACTCCATTTTTCAATGGAACAATGATGTTAACTCATGGAAAAAGGGGGTAATTGTTATATATGCATTGTTATAAAAGGGGATCTTCATATAGGTATACTCACACTTGCACATAGTAGCACATAAATCTAAAAGTAAGTGATGAGGCATGTAATACACTTGAATCTCAAAAATTTGAATCAAACCATCCATAAATATACATTGAAGCTCAACATCCCATAATGAGGATATCAAATTAGCAAGAAAATCTTAAAATGTGAAAATATAATTCTTAATTGGCTCTTGTTCCTTTTCTTTCCATTGCATGAGCTAAGTGATGGATGTCTTAGGATCAATATTATAATAAAAATGTTTCATGAAAGCATTAGCCAAATCCTTGAAGGGATTGATAAAAATATGAGGTTGTAGTGTAGCAAATTGTACACCTTTACAATTTCACACTATGTTAGGGTCCCTTAATTTATTGGACTTAATTAAGCTTCTAATTTATGCGTTCCAAGGCCTTATTATTCTCCTTCTCCGAAAGGGGAACCAACATTAAATAAATGCAATCAATAATTAAATCACCTTGGAATATGAGTGTCATGGACTTATAAGCTAGGACCCATTCGCCCATGGGCGAATGGGTCCCCTTTATGGGCTAGGAACCAATTTAAAATATTTTTTTGGTGGAATTTTAATGATCCAAATTCAAATTGGGAGTGTCAACTTTTGGAATCTAATTTTCGAGAAATTAGATAAACACCTATAATACAAAGTCTTTTTATCATTTGAAATCTAAGCAACATCTAGAAAGAACACAGTTTATGAAGGCAATCCAAGAGAAAACATTATTGTCAAGAGCATTCAAGAACAAATTTATCAGTCATTTACAACAACAAATCAATATCCTAACATCATGTTCAAGTTTATGTGTGTTCATGTTGTCTTGTGAAGGCTAATATGCATTGTTGATCCTAAGCATCCAAGCATTCAAGTATCCAAATTAATCAAGCAAAGCAAGATCCAAATCCTTGGAGTCAATGTTTTTGTCTTCAATCCTCTAAAGGAATCTGTTGAAAGGTTGTGAGTTGTAGTAAGTATTGTTCATTCATCATTTCCTTCCCTTTTTCATTATCTTTCTATCAAGGTTTAATTACCAAACAGGGGTTTGACTAAGGCAAACCCCCATACAAACAAATAAAATAATTTTTCCTCTTTATGCATGTGTAGGTTACAGGTTGAATTAGAATTAAAGAGATATTAAGGGAGCAATTTTGCATTATTGTGCAAGTTCTCATCATTTTTTTCAATTAACAAAAACTAAGTTACAGAATTTATTTTCGTCACTCCGATAGTGGAACCTATGCCAAACAAAAGCTAAGATCCAACATTAGAGGACTATCAAAAGTTATTTTGGAAACCCTAACTGAGACCCATTCGCCCATGGGTGAACCAGTCCCTTAGCAGCCTCAAAATCAACTTTTGGTGACAGGTGCATGCCATTAGACCCTTCTCAGATTTTCCTGCAAACTGTCATTTCCATTTCTGTACATTAACGAATCTGCTTTTTATGTATTAGCTCTTATTGTTCAATTAGTTTGAGTATTTCAAATAATTTCCATTTTCCCTAAGGACTGAGATCCAGGTTTGATTGACTCACCATTGAGGTTGAAAGTCAATCTTTACACCTTGTGATCTCTTTCCTAATGAAATCCTTAGAGAAAGATACCTATTGAGATCCTTAAGGTTTTATACACATCATATCGCCTATAAAACCCTTAGGGATCCCTTTCTCCACATCCCATTTTAGTGAACCTGACATTGCACATCATACTTTTCTAATTTGGAAGTCCTTAAAACCCTAGATCTAGGTTTTGCATCATCTTGTTTTGCATTTCATTTAGGGTTACATATTGCATATTTGCATCATTTAAACTTATAAAAAATCCAAAAAAATTGCATACATTCTACATAATAGCTTGCATTAAGGTGTGTTTCAATTATTCAGATCATAATTATATTCAAAATTGCATTCAAAATTTGTCCTTTATTCATACAAATTGCATTTATATTTCATCAAAATTCTAGAATAACTGTCACTAAAGAATCTTTTTATAGTTAGGAATAGTGAACTTAAATATCAGGTCAAACACTCAAATTTCAATTTTTCAAATTCGTGTGCAAATACTCATTCACCCTTGGGTGAACCTATCCTTGCATAGGCATTTTGACACAATTCTGCACATATATATATCTCTATCTGCTTCATTTTCCTATACTTCCAGACCTTTGTTTCAGTTTCAAAAATTATATATTTTTGTAGATGTTTTCATTTAGTTCAACTGGTGAAAGAAAGTGCATTGTTTAAGATCAAAATTGGCATTCAAAAGTAATCATTTTCAAGTTTTTTCATCTTATAATAATAAATTATCATATTTCAAATTTAAAAATTGCAATATTTGCTTCAGTACTTGCATTGTGCTTCAAGTTTTTGGGTGTTTTCTATCTTTATTTAGTGCTTTTTGTCTATTGGGTACACTTTTGGTTTGGTGAAACTTGTATGCATTTCACAACTTGGTGTCCTACTTCCAATACTTTAGTGAGACGTAGTTCAAGACTCATGTCATCCTATGTCGGTACATCCATTATGGATCCTAGGTTTTCCAACTCTTTCACTCATAGTGTTGACACTAGTCAACCCATTTTGGACCACATCCTTGATGTGACATGTCCTATGACCGTATTACCATCAACCACTTCTACTGATGTTGAAACCATGGTTGCTCATGTTCCTCAAGAGAACCTAGAACAAATGGATAAAGCCTTAGAAAAAATTCAAGACTATGTGAATATAAAATATAATGTTGGCATTGTGGTTCCTATCATGGAAAATATGAGGAGAATGCTTGATAATGATTTAGGAATGGAGATTGTGCATAGACTAGCTCACATTATTGATAATCATGTTCCTACAATGGTTAGTTTTTCTCAATCTTTGGGATACACTCAAAGTCAAGGAGGAAATCAACTTTCCCCTACAATCGTAGCCTCTATTCCTACATATACTCATCCAATTGTTACTACAATAATGCAACCAATCAACAATATCACTCCAACTATGGGTATTTCCATTGGGAATCCTTTTAGTTTTGTGAATTCAAACATCATATCTCTAAACCCCCTGCCTCTCACAAATTCAAAATTTAGTTTTCCATCCAACACATACACCTCCACCATATTCCCCTCCATCCCAAAACACAACCAATGATTCTATTATAAACCAAAATTTGCAAAATTTCACATCCCTTTAGCAACAAATAACAACATTGAACCAAAATCAAAATGGGAAACCTTCACAATATGTCAAAAGAAACCCATTTTCATTGGAGATATTGAGAGCACAAATGCCACAAGGCATAGAGATACCTATATTTGAGAAATATGGTGGTAAAGGAGATCCTAGTAACAATGTATCAACATATACAACCTTATGTAGTGATCTCATTTTTGAAGATAAGCTCTTGGCTAAACTTTTTCCTAGTTCCTTGAAAGATACAGTCTTGGAATGGTTGTGTTCCTTACCAAATAACTCAATCTACTCATTTAATGAGATTTTTGATGCATTTCTAAACCATTTCTAAGTGCACATTGGTCCTAATATGGCCCTACCTAATTTGATGCAATGTAAGCAAAACATAGATGAAAAGGTCACTGATTTTACAACACGTTATCAACTGCTTTAATCAAAAATCAAAATTAAGCTTCCCAATGTCGATCTTCAAAGAGTGTTCATTGAAAACGTAAAAAAAATATCCAAGATAAGCTTGGGATGATGAAATTTCCCTCCTTTACACACTTATGCACAACCCTTCGTGATTATCAGAATCACTCAATCAACACGTAGGAAAAATTGCTTCAACCCATCCTAGAAAATCTAAACCCGTGCCTCATAAATTTTTTCAAACATTCAAGAAACCAAAAAAAGGATTTATACAAATAAATAAACCTCAAACAACCCACCACATTTAACCTCAAGTGGTTCCCATGAAAACAACTCCATACAAATTTAGGGATAAAAATAGGCAATTCCCCCCACTACCCGATTCCCTCCATTCAATTATATTGCAAATCTTGAGCAAGAACTTAATCACCTTACCTCTCATTAGACCTCTTGGTACCACTAAACCTTTACCTCCACACTATAATCCAAATATCTTTTGCAAGACCTCATTGATTCTAATTACATTCGATTGGGCTATGTTAATGATCAAGGAAATAAATCCATTGCCCCGCCCAACCAAAATTTGCAAATCTTTACCAATCCAATTCCAAATCATTTAATCTCATTTGTAAAAGCTAGTGATAACAAGAATGATGTGATGAATGTTGGCAAGATACAAGACATAGCTGATAGTGATAAGAGTGATAACGGGGACGATTTACATGCCATGATTGGACTCATTGACATTCAACCTCGTAAGGTCCAAACCAACTTTTCCCTTGACATTGTTTTCTCACATAATGATATAATTAAGCATGCACATGATGGTCCTCTTTACATAGCCGAAAGAATCAATGAAAAGACTACAAATGGGATATTGATTGATTTGTGTGTGTAGAGAATGTGTTCACTGAGGAATTCTTATTTATGCATGAACTTTA
The DNA here is from genome assembly GCA_007258455.2 of Sequoia sempervirens. Taxonomy (NCBI): domain Eukaryota; kingdom Viridiplantae; phylum Streptophyta; class Pinopsida; order Cupressales; family Cupressaceae; genus Sequoia; species Sequoia sempervirens. The sequence continues at coordinate 243,341,439 of VDFB02000007.1, read as the reverse complement.
CCAAGATTCTTATGAAAAATTGAAAGCATGGATCAAAACACATGATAGTTTTTCTCACCCTACAATAGCTTTGATCACTCTTCCATTAAAATTTTGACCAAAAAAATTGAATGTATATCCTCCGTCATCTTGACGTCATATCAATTTTGTGTGAAGTTAGGCTATCCATGGCTATGCTCCATGAATGTCATCATGTCAGTCATTCACAAGTTCTTGAAATTTCCATTTGACAACCAAGTTTTTATAGTACATCATAGTGGGTTTAATCCTTTGTCTTCCTGTGGAAAATTTTCATTGGATTTCTTTTGGCCTAAACCTATTACACCTCATGGGGAATTATTCTTTAAATCATATCAAAATTTCAAAGAAAAACGTATAGCAAAGTTATCCCTTGCAAATATCCCACTTGAAACAAAAAGATCTATAGTTGTTCCTCCCACTCCAATTTTTGTGGATGAACCTATGCTTGAACCAAAAGATCTTCTGAATAATCAAACTGAGTATGATGCTATTTCACCACCTATTTCCTAAAAGAGACCAAGAGATAATCATACAATTCCCTTTGTGTCTCTTAAAACCAAACAAGTTTATAAACCTAAAGAGAAAGTAGTTTCTCAACCCTTGGTGGTCCCTTCCATTCCTCCCCTAAGGGAAGAAAAGAGACTGATGGTTGAAAAACCTAGTCCTAAACCATCACAACTTGAAAACCATCCAAGAATAAACTAAAATGCTAAAGAGCATGGGTGTAGATGTTGTTGTATTGCTCATCAATTAGAAGAAAAGAATAAACCAAAAATCCAAGAACAACAACTAACTCAAATAAAACATGATGATTCTCCAATTTTGCCACAACATGAGACTTCTCTATCTCCACCAAAACAAAAACATGAACATACAATGGTCATTATCATTATACCTCCTATTGTGATTAACTTGGATGATAATGAGATTGCTAAGATCAATGAAGAAGTGCATAATGAGTTGAATTTGTTATTTTCCACTTCTATGAATTTATATGGGGGAAACCCTAATGATCCTCCTGATATGAGAGCAACCCACCACGTGTTGAACCTGGTGATTTTCCTAGTATGGCACTTGTCACTGCCCCTTTGGCTAGTTATCCGCCGTCCATATATGATGAGCAAGATTGAGATGCAAACGACCTACTTTAGGTTGGCTCACATGTGACATACTTTCTTTTCTCCTTGTGTTCTTTGTGATTGCATGTATGTAATGTGACCCCTCGTATCATGTTGCTTGGCGTGTTTTTATATTTGTGTTTTTTATTTAGATGAACCTTTTTACTCCATTGATGCAAGGATACAAAGGAAGTGAATCTATCATGAAATTCTTTTATTTGTATCTCCATTCTTCTATCTATCGTAAATATTATCTTTTATTTTGTCTTATGTTTTCCTTTTGGAAACAATGCAAGGTGTCGAGACATTTTGGTCTCTTCCATGTTGACACAAAGTTTTTTTTGTTTTTTCTTTCTATGTGTCATTCTTCTATTGTGTTCATTGTTCTACAAGTATTTGGGGAATGATGACGATTCCGAGCTTTATTATATCACTGTAGCAAAGACATACGATGACCCCAAATCTGTGGATCCATTATGTGTTATCTTTTGAGATTTCATGTGGGGGAAACTCCTCTTCATGAAGCAGATTTATTTGGAAACATATCATTGGCATAGGACTTTCCAAATAAGCTCTCATTTCACTTTAAATTAATTGCTCACAACATGGTGTTTAGTAATTCCTTTAAAGTGGGGGCATGCATTGGCATTATTTCATTTTGGAATTATTTATTTGCACCTCTTAAGGTGAGTTTCATTTTCATTTTGACATTTTTTCTCCACTTTTTTCACATGAGTTGAACTTAGTGTAGTGTTGGCATATCACATTGATCATTTTGTGGCACCTTATCAAAGTTATCAGGGAGTATAAATTTTGGTATGGTTGATGTATAGGTGCACACCTTTCGATGACTTAAGTGCATGTTTCTCATTTTTCCTTGGGGATCACCTAGTGCATACTAGACTACACTAGCCCTTGTGAGTGTATTTTATGGATAAACAACTTAGTCTTGATCGATCCTTTTGGAAAAATAGTTGAGGCTTGATCCATCTTTTTTTTTTTTGTATTAGCTTTGACATTGTATACTTGTGTATCCTGTCTTTCTACACATATCTTACATACATGTGTGTCCCTTTGTGCTTATTTTGGTTTTCCATGGGATCTTAGATCTTGGGGGCTTGATCACCCTCCTTGATCTTTTGTCATCTTATCTCTTCAACATTTGTGCACTTGGACCCCTCTTGACATATATTTCTCTACTTTAGTGTGATTCTTATTAGATGCATAGGAAAATTGAGAAGGGGGTGAATCGCTTGTACATTAAAACATTCAATCCTTCAATATCTTTTCAAACCTTTATTATCCTTTAAACCCTTATCATGCAATTACATAATGTAAACATATGAAACAACAATATAAACACAACCACAGACATGAGAACACTAGATTTAAATGGAAAACCCAAAAAGGGAAAAACCATAGTGAGGATTATCTCACATTAATATGAAAAGAAACACCAAATACAATTAGGCTCACTGCCCAGTAAAGAAGAAAGGCTCATTTCCAAGGGATCACTACCCAAAGGACTCATTTTCTGAAAGAAAGAAGATAGAAGAATCCTCTTACAAAAATAACTCTATCTCAAAGCAACAAGAAGATCCACCAGTGCAACTCTATGCCATATGCAACCTTTGGCTCACTGCCTCCAACAACTTCAAGCACATTGAAAAGTAGATACCTTCTGATCATTGCATCTGAAAGTCTTAAGCATTTAATCCCACACTTAAATCAACACACTTGATCAAATTCGCATCTTACCACTCACCACATATCCCACACAAGCTTTACCTTGTATTTATACCATTCACAACCTAAACAATCTCAATTAGGTTAGTGTCAATGAAATGTATGCACCTCAAACGTGCAACACCAAAATAGGTCAGCACCAAACACCTTCACAATGGAAAGAAGTGAATGTAGACCATGAAAAAGGTTAAATAGGACCCAAATTTATATCACCATGCTACACAACATATTTACAATCCATGAGGTACCTCTACAAATAGTGTTAGCACACCAGGTGTGCCAAACCTCAACTAACACTACAAGCAAACACATACATGCTTCTCCAAGTCCAAAAACAACATGTGGTCCACACAAAAACACCACACAACATCTAATGATATTCCATAACCACCATAATATGTTGCAGTATTGTTGCAACCACCTAAAACAAAGAATACTTTCATCCTGTGAATTAGGATGCATTACCAATGAAAACCAACATAAAAAATTGAACTTATAGAGCAACTCAACACTAGAAACTCGAAAGGAAGGTATATAGACATTATAATCACATTCCCAAATCCAAAATACAATAAAATTCAATGCGGAGGAATGCAAAACAATCTCATTTCTCCCAGACAACCAGTTTCATAGGTAACACTCTGTCAAACACAACTTCCACTGTTGCACGATCCAAAACTTGAAACTCTAGATATAGAACCTTTGAACACCTCTACTCATTACATCCAAATTGTATGAGCATATCTTCAACCATGAATAAATGTAAAGCACAACACAAAACATTACTTAGGCACACTATATACTCTTTTATTCAAAATTTCTCAAAAGCACTTGGAAACCAAGTGAACCAACTATAATTGCAACACTTACTAATCACATACATCAATGAAAACACTAATGAAAACACCACAACATAGTGCAATATTCTCCAACAACTCCATCCATCACCACATACAAGGGTTTGACATCATCAAAACCAACAATCCCCTAACCAATTCGAGCTTCCAACAATATTTGTAACTATAATGGAGGTTGACATCAATGACAACACCAACATACTTCCAATGATCTCTACATGCAAGGGGTTGACATCAATGAGAACACTAATGGAAACACCAACACTTTCCAACAAGTTTGAGCGTAATTTCATATTCTCACTAAAGTGGGGGCTATATATAATGTAGCAACTTATATAACTTTACAATTTCACACTATGTTTGGGTCTCTTAATTTATTGAACTTAATTAAGCTTCTAATTTACCAAATTATGCATTCCAAAGCCTTATTCTTCTCATTTTCCGAAAGGGGAACCAACATTAAATAAATGTAATCAATAATTAAATCACCTTGGAATATGAGTGTCCTGGACTTATAGACCAAGACCCATTCACTCATGATAGGACCCATTTTAAAATATATTTTTGGTAGCATATTAATGATCCAAGTTAAAATTGAAAGTGTTGCTTTTGGAATTTATTTTTTTGGAAATTAGATAAACACCTATAAATACATGGTCTTTTTATCATTTGAAATCTAAGCAACATCTAGCAAGAACACACTTTATGAAGGAAATCCAAGAGAAAATATTATTGTCAAGAGCATTCAAGAGAAAATTTATCAACCATTTATAGTAGAAAATCAAGATCCTAACATCATGTTCAATTTTATGTGTGTTCATGTTGTCTTGTGAAGGCTAATATGCATTGTTGATCCTAAGCATCCAAGCATTCAAGCATCCAAATCAATCAAGCAAAGAAAGATCTAAATCCTTGGAGTGATGTGTTTTTCTTCAATCCTCAAAAGTAATCTATTGAAGGTTGGTGAGTTGAGCAAGCATTGTTCATTCATCATTTCCTCCCCTTTTTCATTATCTTTCTATCAAGGTTTAATTACAAAACCGAGGTTTGACTAAGGTAAACCCCCATACAAAAGAAACAAAACAATTTTTCCTCTTTGTGTATGTGCAAGTAATAGGTTGAAGAAGAATTGAAGAGATCTTAAGGGAGAAATTTTGCATTATTGTGCAAGTTGTCATCATTGTTTTCAAGTCACAGAAACTAAGTTACAAAATTTATTTTTTGTTACTCCAATAGTGGGACTTGTGTCAAATAGAAGCTAAGATCTAGCATTTGAGGACTATCAAAAGTTATTTTGGAAGCCCTAACTGAGACCAATTTTCCCATAGGCGAACCAATCCCTCAGTAGGCCTCAAAATTAGCTTTTGGTGATAGGTGCATGCCATCATACCCTTCTCAAATTTTCCTGCAAGCTGCCATTTCCTTTGTTTTACATTTGAGAATCTACTTTTATGTATTAGGTCTTATTTTAAAATTATTTTTAGTACTTCAAATTATTTCCATTTGTTTCCAGATCTTTCCTATTGTCCCAAGGATTGAGATCCAGGTTTGATTGACTCACCATTGAGGTTGAAATTCAATCTTTACACCTTGTGATCTCTTTCCTAATGAAATCCCTAGGGAAAGACACCTATTGAGATCCTTAAGGTTTTATACACATCATATCACCTATAAAACCCTTGAGGATCCCTTTCCCCACATTTGAAAGACAATGAATAAAACCATGTAAGTGCATGATCACTCAAGCTTGATTGGAACACTTTGGTCAATGATTGATCCTTAGGTGGAGATTAAATGTAAGAGGACATTATGACCTTGGAAAACTATGACACATATGACCTTATGAATTTTCCCAAGAGAATGAAAGTGATTAGTTGCAAGTGGGTGTTCGAGAAGTAATTTAGAACAAATGATAACTTAGAAAGGTACAAAACTAGATTGGTGACCAAGACTATTTTCTAGAGAAAGGGAGTTGATTTTGGTGTAAATTTCTCTTTTATTTCAAAGTTTTCTTCCATTAGATTCCTACTTTCTATTATTATTACTTGTGATTTGAAGTAGAGAAAATGGATGTTAAAACCCCTTTCTTACATGGAGATCTTGAAGAATAAATTTACATGTAAGATCCAAATGGGTTTGAGATAAAATAGGGAATTGTTAGTTTGTAGGTTGAAATCATCAAATCATTGTTTGTAATAATTTCCTCAAATGTGATATTAGGAGTTCAATGATTTTGCATTAAAGTTATTTTTTTTAGAAGCAAAGAAGATCATTGTGTTTACATTAAAATTGATAAATATATTCTAATTATTATCTTGTTTGTTTTCATTAATAGGGAAAAAAAGGTTTTGAAGGGACCCAAAACCCTTTACATCAAAACACCATTACATCAAAACATTGCTGGGACAATAGATAAGATGAGAAAACCAATAGCCAACATGCAACCAAAAAACAACCACACAACAAAAAACTAAAAAACTAAACAGAGGGACACAAGGAAACTATCTCGTATTTTTTAAGGTTTTAGCAACCTCCATATCCTAATTATAGTGAAGATTAACCATGGAAATTAGCTCTTTTTTTTCTTCCTTGAAATATTTATTCAGACTACCCCTTGTTCTAGCGCTCTGGCCCTTTTGCTCCTCTTTTCTAGGGTTCTTTCATTTTTCTTTGGTGGATGGAGCTTTCATCTAGTACTTAGCCATTTGATGCTCCCTAAGAGCACTCAACTTATCTAGTAGAACCCTCAAAGAGCCTACACTATTCTTGATGGACATGTGACTAATCTACAAAATCTTCTGAATATCCTTGTCCAACTTAGCCACCTTGCTTTCCAAACCTTGTAAGTAATTTTCACACTCAGCTATAAAGTTTGAGATTGAGCTCTCCAAATCCACAATTCTTTCAATAAGAATGTAAAAGACCGCTCCCTTAGGCGTGTTCTCAAACTTTTCCTTAAGGCTTCTCATCTTTATATTTACTTTATTGAACTCTATCAAAACCCATTTAGCCACCTTGAAATTGCAAGCAAATCCATTTTTTGCCATATTTAACAGGTTCATCATCTCAAGATTCTTGTCATCCAGGTAAGAAAAATCAATGGAAAGAGGTTTTATCTTTCCTGAATCCTTCAAAAAATCCATCTTGATACCCAAAAATTTATCAACATCAACAATTTTCTCCTTAGCTTTCTCCTTGGAGGTAACCCTTTGGGAGATCATAGGCTGAGAGGAAACAACCTCTGCACCACCATCACATGTTGTGTCTTCAAGAACCAATGCCAAATGGGGGGAGGGCTGGAAATCAACCTCTTCTTCCATCTCATAGCCACCAGAACATTGACCCTAGGGCTTAGCAGACCGCTTCTTGGGTTTCTTCTTAGGAAAGGGTACTTATTAGATGGTCAAACATCTTCCTCATCTCTCGTCTCATGCTCGCCAACATCCTTGTCATGGGGTTGAACAACCTGTTTCTTGGATTTATTTTTAGGTGAAGTTTTCTTTGTATTTCTTTGTTACCTATTCTATGACAATGACTCCGAAGAGGAGGAAGAAACCTCAATGGCCTCTTCATCCTCCTTCCATTCAACATCCTCCTCATTAATCATTATAGACTCTATGGCTGGATGTTCAATAACCTTAGGTTGTTTCTTCACAAAATATTTTTTCCTTGAACTAATTTGGCTGGAGAATTAGCCTTAACATATTCCATTATGAGGAGAGTCAATCCCTCATGAAAAACAAGGGTATGTGGATTCTTCAAGTGGGAATAAGTTGACATCTCCAAAGAGAAGAGTGGAACGAATGGGAAGGAAACAAATAATTTGTGATGAAAATGGTTGAGCAAGGTAAAATGAAACCCTAGGATGAAAGTGAAGCGACCATAAAGAGTTACATACCTCATAATTACTTCTACCACTTCAACCCATATAGCCTTAACTGATGGATGATCATAGCCCCAGGAGGCAAGCTTAACAATATGCTCTTTCTCATTGTATTTAAAAAAATTCTCGATTGCATCATCATTACCTTTCCTCTCCTTGAAGAATTTTCTCCCCTACGAGCTCAAGTCAGTAATCTACACAATAAACTCCATAATGGGGAAGACAAATTTATTCACAATTAGAGATTGATTATGCCAGCCATGGAAAAAAGTATTTGAGGCTTCATGGTCGAAACCATGAAGCATCTCCATATAAGGAGTCAACCCTCATTCATCCAATATCTTCCAAACCTTAGGTTTGTTCCTCCATCTATCACAGGATATGGGCTCCACCCAACTATGATCACCCCTTATTGTCTTCTAGAAATTTCCTTCTTGAAACTAAAAGCTCAACCTGACATTCAAAATGTTACTATTTTTTGGAAAAGAATTGGGAAGGGGCACTAAAATTCCCAAAAAGCATGAGAAAAGGGAGGAAATTATTACAACCCTTCCATGCCTGATCTTAAGATCTATTTTGAATATCATGTCTCAATAATGAAAGAGCCATCTCGAGTACTAAGTCGTACCCTTCCCACAACTTAACACTCATTAGGATAACCCCCACATTAGCCAAGTAATTCGCTAGAGAATTGCCTTCTCTATAAATGTAGCTAATATAGATTTGATCAAAAGAATTAATGATGGCACGAGATTCAAAAATTATGTCCTCAATCATCCAACTTGGCTTACTAATGCCTTGTAAGAAATTGACTATGTTGAGGGAATCGCCCTCGACAAAAACAATTTTAAAACCTTTCTCATAAGTATTTTTAATGCCCAAGTAAGTTACTTTGACTTCAGATCGATGATTTGATAGGAGTGCCATCACTACCAAAATCCTACTATTCTCATCCCTCAACACCCCCCACATCCAGCAGGCCCAGGATTACCTTGGTTCACCCCATCAAAATTCACCTTGATCCACCCTTGTAGAGGACACTTCTAGCAAAAATTGTCCTTGGATGGATTACGATGTTTGAGAGGAAAAGAAAATTCATTCAACTTCCAATTAGAGACCACCAAAAGATCATAACCCTAAAACAAAGAACCTTGAGAAGAAGGAGGGGAATCCACAAAATAAACTCTAAAATTTTCAATGATAGCCCTGTGAATCTTATGGAAAATAACCTCCTCCTTAAGTTTCACTTCCTTGAAAAAATTATCATTCCTTTCTTTCCATAATCCTTACATAATATGAGGAGCCATAAAATACCAAAACATTCTCAATAGATAGGATTTCAAAGGACAAACCCATTGATCATAGAAGCTACGAAAAGAATTCGAGAATATCCAATCTAAATTCCAAAGGGAAAGGAACCTACTCCAAGCCTATGAAGAAAAACCACAACCAGAAAACATGGAAAGCACTTTCAGCCTCACATTCATAGAGAGCACATTTGTTCGAATGAGAAAAACCTCTTTTGCAAAGAGAATCTATAGTAAGAATCTTATTTTGCACAAGGAGCTAGAAGAAGATGTTAATCTTGGGAGTCAAGATCTTATTCCAAAGGAAACTCCAAAATGGGACTTGATCTAGTTTGACCAAAAGAATTCTAAAAGCAGAGGCCATTGAGAAGATCACATTGGCTAAAGACTTCCAGATCACTCTATCAGCCTTCTAGAAAAAGGGAAGTCTAATGCAGGATAAAAAAATCCTATAGAGGAGCGAGAGAGGGATCCCAATATTGAAGATCAATCCAAGAGCCATTCCAGATATAATTCTCAACCCTACTACTAACAGTTCTCAAATAGAGATCCTTAAAGGGAAGAGCCCATGATTAATCTGAGAGAGCCCCAAAATCACACTAGACATCCTCCCAAAACAAAATTTGTTTGTCATCACCGACCAACCAGTGAGCACCATCCTTTACAACTCTTTTGTTGGGGAGAATGCTCCTCCAAAAGCAAGAACCCAAATAAGAACCCGTAGCTACCATCTCCTCTTTAAGGAAATCCCAAAGCCTTCCAAAGGAAGAAATATATTTGTTCTTAAGCATGACATACCAACTTGAAGAGCCACTGAGAAGGCACCGAATATTCTTGGATAAGAGAGCAAGATTCAAAGATCTTAAATCTCCGATACCATGACCACCCCATTTCTTCGGTCTACATACCTAATCTGAAGCCATAAGAGGAACTCTTACTTTCTCCTTAGTACCAGTCCAAAGAAGTCATCTCATAATTTATTCCATTTTATCTTCAAATTTCATAGGCTCTTGAACAAGCTGAAAGCATACAAGGGGAAATTCTACAAAGTAGAAATAATGAATTGCAGTTTCTCAGCCTAACCAAGAAGGGTTCCCTTCCACCCAACCAACTTATTGTTGAACTTGTCCAATGTAAGGAAGCTAAGTTAGCGGAAAAAATTCCTACACTAATTGTGAGAGGAGGATAATTTAAAACTTTTACTGATCTTTAACAATTACATAAACTTGAACAAAAATAAACATAAATATCATGCATACCAAAACACAATGATTTACATGGGGAAAACCCTTTTGGGGGAAAAAACCTACACTCCAAAAGTCACCCAATATATCATTCAAAAATCATAAAGATTACAATATACTTGCAGAGAAATATTCTCACAGGAGTATCACCAACTAGAGATCCAAAGTCAACATGACCACTATCAAAATCTCAGAATACATCAAAACACACATTCATAATACAATTCCCTCATAAAATAGGGTTTCCTTCTAGGGAAAGTCAAGAAAATATCGGTCATCAGATCTAATACCTAATGATGAATGGTCCAAATTTACAATGATAAAATATAAATAAAATTTTCCTTTCGAAGGCACTACCCCTGGACCCCAACCAGAGGGGTGATCCCCTGAACTCCTCGTGGGGGGAGATCCCCCCACACCCCCTGTTGTCGTCAGATGAACAGTACCTTATGTATCAATAGTAACATATGTAATTTCAAGGTTGAGACATATTTTCTCAACAAATCTCCCACTTGTCAAACACCTTGAAAATACAATAGGAGGGTGTATAAACATTATCTCTTAATTACTAGGGGCTAAAAGGCCCATTGAGTCTGAACACCATCTAAAATTCTCTATGCTCACAGGTTTAGTTAAATAATCAACAACATCCATCAAAGTCTCTACCTTAACCACCTTCACCCTACCATGTTTTCCCATATCTCTAACAAAATGATACTGTACATCAATGTTCTTGGTCCTAGCATGAAATGTCAGGTTCTTGGCTAGACATATCACACTCTGACTGTCACAATAAATTGTCATTGCACCTTGTTTTATTCCATTATTTGAACACAATCTCTTAAGCCAAATGGCTTCTTTACAAGCATGAGTAGTTTCCATATACTTAGCTTCAATAGTGGACAAAGCAACCACAACCTATCGCTTACTCATCCAACTAATTACACCACCAAATAAAGTAAACAAATAAGCAATGGTGGAACATTTTCTATCAATATCACCTACCCAGTCTAAATCCACATAACCATGAATATCAAGGGAAATCTCATCTCAATCATATTATTATGATAAAACAAGGAATAATCTAAGGTACGACACAAATATCTAAAGACTCTTTTAACTACATCCCAATTAACTCTACTATGATTAGACATATATTTGGAAAGAAATCCAACTGCTTGAGCAATGTTTGGTCTTGTACAAACCATAGCATACATAAAACTTCTAACTGCACTCTAGTAAGGCACTTTGTCATGTCTTTTGTCTTAGATGGGGATGTTGGACAATTTGAAATAGATAACTTTGTTCCAACTGAAATAGGAACACATAATGGTCTACAATCCTGCACATCAAACCTCTGTAAAATTGAATTAACATATTTTGGCCAAGCCATAGCTTTCTATACACTCTATCTCTTTTAATTTCCATCCCAAGAATGTGTCTAGCTGCACCAAGGTCTTTCATTTCAAATTTATCAGCAAATTGAGATTTCAGTTCTAAAATCATACCTTTCCCTCTACCAATAAATAGCATATCATCAACATATAAAAAGGAAAGGATCACCACCAGTATTATAATAAACATAATGATATGATTTAGAATGCTCAAATCCCAAACTCAACACATATGTATCAAATTTCTAGTACAACATCCTAGGACTCTGTTTTAAACCATACAAATATTTCTTCAATTTGCAAACCAATTTACTTTTACCTTTCACCACATAGTGCTCTGGCTGTGTTATATAAATATCCTCCTCCAAGTCACCGTGAAGGAAAGCAGTTTTCACATCCATTTGCTCAACTTCTAAATCATAATAAGTAGCAATAGAAAGCAAAAATCTAATGGATGTCATTTTTGCAATAGGAAAAAATATCTCACCATAATCAACACCCTCAACTTGAGAGTAGCCTTTTGCAACCAACCTTGCTTTGTACTTCTCAATACCTCCATCTGAACCAATCTTTTTCTTAAACACCCATTTGCAACTAACATGTTTTCATCCTTAAAGCAATGGTACAAGATCCTATGTATCATTCTTTTTCAAAACTACCATTTCTTCATCCATAGCAATCTTCTAGGATTCTGCATCATGCATACGTAATGCCTCTTCTACCGATTTGGGTTAATCGATGTTAGTATTCAAAGAAAAAATACATCTTCAATCATCAAGTGAATACCTTTCAAGTGGTTGTATATGCCTTGTAGACCTATGAACAAGCTGAGTTGGAGGTTCTTCCTCCTCTTTTGAAGATTTAGAGCTAGATGAGCTCTCCTCAACTTCTTGTCTATCTATGGTCCTTGATTCAACTTTCTCAGGTGTAGAAGGAAATTGAATCACATCTTCATGTTTACTTTGTTCTAGATGCAATGTAACAAAAGAAGGATTATTTTCTCAAAAAATAGCACTTCTACTATGTATTACCTTCTCTACAACATGATCCCAAAGCTTGTATCCTTTCACACCATAACTGTATTCAATGAAGATAAAATTCATAGCCTTGTTCTCCAACTTTGTTCACTTCTCCTTTGGCACATGTGCATATGCCTTGCAACCAAAGAATCTAAGATGTCTTAATGAAGGCTTGTGGCCCGACCATGCTTCTATAGGTGTTGTAGAGTCCATTCTAATGTCTAATAAACTTGGTGGAAATCACATAATTTAGGGGCAAACCTGGCTAAAAAGTTCACTTGACATTGAAAAAAAATTCATTAAATTATCGACTAGAGCTAGTAGGCTTGTGATGGTACTGGAACTATATGTGCTTTCAAATACCTAAGGCTACCTAAATTATCCTAGTGAAGGTATTGTACTTACTGAAAAATCATAAAAATGCATAACAATAAAAAAAGTAAAGTTGGTGCTTTGGCTATGGGTACCTACAGTATAGTCTATGATTGAACTACTGTCAACAAGTAAAATGCTAAAACTAACTAGAAACTACAAATTGAACCTATTCTACACTCTATAGTACCATAAGTTGAATAAATGCAATCATGAATCATGCACAATAATTATTGATAACTTTGATATGAGAATCTATCTTAACTTATTATGCAATAATGAAGTAACTACTTAACATAAATAAAAACTGTAAATTAGTGAAGGACAATACCTTGAGTGGCCCTTGCTCAAGTGGTTGTATTCACTAAACTAAACCAAATCTAAATATTTAGATTCAACTCAATCATATCAACTCGAGATCATTCATTACACATTCCAAAATATCACATAAAATTTTGCTCAAAGATTGTATTAAGAAAAACTATGTTTGAACAATCAACATATCTGTGTGTTAACAACTGAAAACTAAAAAAGTGTTTGATAACCAAATCCACAACTAAAATATTAATCAACTAACTATCATAAAGAATCAACCACTGGTTGTATACATGCACAAGGGAGTTTATTCAAAACACAACTCTAAAATGAAACCATTAATTACAACTCCCTAAATACCAGAGTGTAATTAATATTTAGTTATCCTAACTACAACTAAAAAGAAATAGCAATCCAAATAAGATTAGAACTCTACAATAACAAAACTAGAACGTGGAACATAGAATCAGTTATGCCAAAATCCCAATGATAACATGGTTCTTCTTCTTCAATGCCTTTATTAATTATCATAATGATGCACAATTGTCTTCATTAAGTGTCTCCATGTTGTAGTTATTGTGCTTAGTGTATTCAAGAACATCCCATGTTTCGCTATCCAAGAACTCCTTCTATTGCAAGTTGCATTATGTAGTTATTATGGGCTACAATGTCTTCTCTGGTTGCAAGGGGTTAGTTCACAAAACACACACACAATACTAACTACCATGATTAAACATAGATATCAATCATAATTCATACATATTCACATATAAATAATACAACACCATCATATCATAACTACATTTCCATATACTTTAACCAAGTTCAAGTTCTGCATAATAAACATAAAATATGGCATACAATAGGAATAATTGTCTTAGGAATGTCTTATAAGAAGCATAAAGATAACATAAAACTAGCTAATAAATGGGATCATCACTCCCCCAACTACCCTTTTTCTTTCCATCAAGCAAATGAACTAGGAGGAAAAATTATAGTGTAGTGTAATCTCCATAAGGTCCATGCCAGTGTTTACTCTCTTGATCTACTTCAGGTAGAATTCCTGTAACATAAAAGCCTCCTCATTATGATAAGTTCAACCTGCTCACATTCCTCCATTTTTTCCCCTATCCAATGTGGCACTAGATAAAGAAGGATGGGTGGTTGGAATATTAGTGGCAGCCAATTAAGTGCTTGTTTAGTAGCAATATCCATATACCTGTGCACTCTTTCATGTATAGCCATGAAGTTGTATACTGAATGTGGTTGTTTCCTCTATAGTTCTATTATAATCCTATTTCCTCTTTCCTCTGAAGTTGTATTCTTTGCTCCACATACTTATAACAATGATGAACCAATCCAACTGCTAATGTTTGCATTCTATTATAATCCTATATCCTCAATCTCATGATCTTTCATTTTGGTCCTTTGTACTCCATAAGTTGTAACCATTCATTTATGATGGCATCAGGGTTCTTTGATTCCTTTCTTACTAGGAGAGAAACATATTTCTCTCTCTCCTCATATTCTTCCATAAGTTCACCCTTGGATCTTTCATTCCTAAAGTAGGATGATAGTGCTCGGACCTATAAATCCCCCACAAACATCAAGGGGTTCCATTTTGTTTCCTCATGCACTATATAGTTATGCAAATAGTACTTACAAAGTTGGTCTTGTTCATCTGGTGTAGAGTCAACCAAAACATTAAGGAAATAAAATTTCCTGCTCATTCCAACTGACTGGTTACTTATTAGTTTGCTAAACAAAAAAATTAAAAACTTTCTTGCAAAAACAATGCATAAGTTCTTATTGGAGGTCTACATCTAACAATTTGGGCAGCTTTATCTGCCACCTCCTCCACTCTAATTGCTAACTTGTTTAGCTCAATTTCCTTCCCCTCTAGCACTTTGGTATGCTTTGCAATTAGGTTTTCTTTTTCTCTTCTCCAATTTTCCCTCTCTTGTGAAAATTAATTAATAACTTTCCATAACTGATACCCAAGGGATAGAGTTGTATGATGAATTGGAGTCTTTATAGGAGGGGGTTCACTATTCTCTGCTACAAGCTATGTATCCCCTATTTTAACTATGGCAAGTTGTGCCAATAGGTCTAGTTTTCCCTCGTGTCCATATGTTTGTAGTTTCTCCATCTCTTGAATCTTCATCTCTCTCTATTTATCCCCTTGTTCATATGCTTTCACTTGTTCTTCCAACTGCTTAATTCTTTCTAATGCTTCCTCCAATTCCTTCTTAACATTCCTTTCTTCTATAAATATTTATACATCCCTCAAAGTCTAATCATCACAACCACATGTGTATTCAAAACCCTCATTGTTAGGGTTTTTTGGGGCTCTCCTCTTGGGTTTATAAGCAACAAAGATATCCTCTAAATCTGAGTCAGAGGTGGAGACATACCATTGTTTTTTTGTAGGAACATGCACATTCTCAGGAGCATTTTTCTTTATTTTTGAGTTTGTGTCAACCATCATAATATTTTATTCTTCTATCTCCTTACCCCTCAATTCCTCTTCTAATTTTTCTATACTTCCCCTCATAACACCTTTTTGTCTCAACCGACCTGAATTCCTAGGTGTAGTAGATGTCTCTTTCTATATATCCTTTTTCTTCTACACCTTTGAAAGTGTAGAAGGGTTTCCTCCCTTTTTCTTAGCTTTAAGTTTCTTAAAGGTGGATGGGGTTTTCTTTGTTGTTGATTGCCTAGATGATGATTCCTACACATTTTTCTCCTCGCGTTCACCTTGGCTATGGGTAGGTGAAATAATAGGTGAAACAAGAGGGGTTCCTCTTATAGGTGCAACTGATGGTTCTAGGGTTTCAAGAATTGTAGGTTTCTCTAGTATATTGTTAATGTCTTGACATTTCATAAAGCTTTCCCAAGATACCTATGGATATTGAATTCTAAGACTCCTTTTTTGTTAACAAGGCTAATTAAAAATGATGGGAAAGAGATGAATCATTTTGTTTCCTTTGGTATTTGGATCCCATCCTCTTTAACAAATCGTAGAGGTAATTTGTTACATTAACAAGTCTATTATGACGAAGATGGCTTACTAATTTGAAATGGGTAGTGTAAAGAAGAGATAATCTACCATCACATTAAGGTACCTAATGATATATGAGGCTCAGGAAGCCCATAACCATGAAAGTGAAAGTATTTTAGTACCTTGGGATGATGAATCTAGGTTTTCTCCTTCCTCACTGAGCTCTTCCCTTGCACCCATTGCATCTGCTCAAACTGAAAATTTAGCTCTAGTCCTTGGAAACCAGATACTTGTGCAAGTGCTCCTTATGAAGCATCTATTGACAATCCATTTACAATGGCTTCATCATGTTACAATGTAGCTGCAAATATCCTTGTTGTATCATCATCAAATTCTATCAACTTCATAAAGTATTCCAACCATCCTACCCTTGTGAAAATGGGTAACACTAATGCATCTTCCAATATTTGTTATGTGCAGTTGGATCCCTTGATATAATGTCACCTCCCATGGTGAATTATTCTACCCCTAATAAAAAAATCTTCAAAAAATATGAAAATTTAACCCAAATTTCAATCTCAATAGTCTACCAACCCAAGTTATCTATTACTCTTGCATGCACCTTTCCTTCAACAACTTCAATTGCTTTTCCCTTTTCTCCTCTGTTCAACTTCTATGAGCTTGAAAGGCTTTGAACTAACTGAAATTTAGGCAATTGTCAACTAGAATCGATAGGAAAAAGGTTGTAGGTGCAAAACAGGGTATGAAAAAAAGGTTTGTTTGTTTGCTTCTTGGTTCTGTGTTTAGCTTTTTTGGCTTTTTGGTGGCAGAAACTAAAGTTTTGGCTTATATATTACCCTTCCCCAAAACTTAAATTCTTGAAGTGTCCTCATTTCAAGTTAGGAAAATAGGAAAAGGTAATAATTGCAAAGTATGGAAATAGAAGTAATGAATAGAAAGTATGCAAGATCTAATGCAAGTACATATTGAACATAATGAAAATCTATGTTAATTATGGTTGTGTAGTATGCGTACCTATCGGATATTATGAAAATAACTCCACTCGTGTGTGGCTTATTTGAAGATTATCCACTGCATGAGGCTGATTTGACATGATTTGATTGCAATAAATAAATGTATGGAGGGTGAAATGAATGACAATTTGGTGTGTGGTTTGAAGTGAAGCAAAATGTATGGATGAGGAAAGTTGAAGTGATAGTCTGAATTCTTGAAATTCAAAATATGCATTGTGAAATGAATTGAGCATGTTGCATGTACTGATATGATAGGTTGATTTTTTGCATGTGTGATGAAAAATTGGAGTGAAAGGTGATGATCTGCAATTAATGTGGTGCCAAATTTTGAATTTTTTTGACAAATAGTGTTGTGAGTTCCTTTGAAAATAAGTCTCAAACTGAAGTTTGACAAGTCATGTGTAATGTGCTACAAGTCCCTACTACAACAGGTCCCTGACTAGAATGTAACAACTTTAATACAAGAAGCTATAGGTCCCTACTGCAATATGGAGAATGTTGCAAAGCAAATGTGTATAATTGTAACTATGTTGTGTGTGCATGTGAGGTGGATTAGTAAATTAAACTTGTGTGACATCATGGGATGAGCTTTGTAGCTCAACCATTGAGTCATTTGAAGAAATTGGTACATCTATTGCTAAGTCATCATTGTGTGGTTTTGTACTTGTATCTGAATCACTGATAATACCATACTATTGGATGAGAGAAAGAATGAAATCATCTTTTTGTATTGGTTTTTTAAAAAGTTTTAACCTGTGGCCATTAACCAACAATCAGAAACTTACTACATCTATTGTATGCAACTTGACTGCCCCATTAGGAAAAACATAGCTTATCTCATAGGGTCCCAACCATCTAGATTGGAGTTTTCCCTTAAAATATTTATATCTTGAGTCATACAATAAGGCCCACTCTCCTACACTAAATTCCTTTGTCTTTATATATTGGTCATGTCATTTTGTCCTTTGTTTTTGTACTATCTCTATATGATGCATTGTTGCTATCCTAATTTCATCTAGCCCATTTAAGTTATGCAATCTCTCCTTTTTTGTTGTTGTGAGGTCCATGTATAATTCCACTACTATTCTTAGTGTTTTATACTCAAACTCTATTGAGAGAACTATTGTTTTACCATATAGTAGTTCATAGGGGGTGAAACCAGTAGTTGTTTTCCATGTTGTTATGTATACCCATACTTCTAGTAATCTAGCAACCCAATATTTTCTATGTAATTGCATTGTCCTGGTTAGAATACTCTCAATTTCCCTATTTGTAACCTCCATCTGGCCATTGTCCTAAAGGTGATAAGGTGTGGAATTTTTGTGCTTTATTTCATATTCTTCAACCAATTTTGTAATGAGCTATGAAGTAAACTGTGGGCCATGATCAATTACTATTTCCCTAGGTACTCCATACCTAGTAAAAATATCTTCATACAAAAATTTAGCAACATTGCCATCTCTAGCAAACTGTAGTTCCTTCACTTCTACCCATTTAGATAATCAATGTAAACCATAATATACTCGTTGTTAGATGTAGGTGAAATATGGCCAATGAAATCTAGACCCCATTTTTCAAAGGCTGCTAGTGTCAATTGTGGTTGCAAAGGAATTTCATTAGTCTTGGTTAGCTTACCCATTTTTTGGCGTGTCACAACTTCTTGTGTACTTGATAGAACCCTTGTGTAAAGTTGGCCAATAGTAACCTATTGTGAGGATTTTGAATGATGTCTGTTTAGTTGCAAAGTGACCCCCACAGGGCTCATCATGGCAAGCCTTCATTATATGAAATGATTCATCTTCTCTTATAAATCTTCTCATGATATTGTATGGGCCTATGTGGAATAGATAACTAGATACCCAGGAATATGGGAAACACTTGTGCACTAGTTGTCTCTTTTCCCTTGGAGAAAAGTGTGCTAGTATCTGCCCTGTCAATAAATAATTGCAATGTCAACATACCAAGGTGTATGTATATTAAGAGCAAATAAATGCTCATCTAGACATGAGTCATCTACTACCCCTTCTATTGATTGTGTTGGCAACCTTGACAGAAAATATGCTACTACATTAGCCTTTCCAGGCTTGTCCACTATTGTAATATCAAATTCTTGTAGGAGTAGCCATCTTACTAGCCTGTCCCATACCAGAGGTTTTTTCATTAAGTATCTTATAGTTGTATGATCTATGTGGAAAAAAATGACATATCCAATGATGTAATGTCTAAATTTTTTGATGGCATATACTATTGTTAGCATTTCCTTTTCTGTAACAGTGTAACTTAGGTTTTATCCCTATAAGTTCTTGTTGATGTAATAAATATCATATTCTTTATTACCTTCTTTTTGACCCAAAAATACTCCAATAAAAAAATCTAAAACATTAGTATGTATATGGAAGGGTAATGTCCAATTCCCCACCCTCAAAATAGGTGATCTAGTTAAGGCTGCCTTAAGTTCCTCAAAAAAATGTTGGAACTCTAATTTCCAATCAAATTCTACATCTTTTATCAACATAACAAACAATGGTGTTGCAATCTTATTGAAGTCCTTAATGAACCTCCTATAATAGCCCGTGTTGGCCTCCTACAATGATTTAATAGCTAAGCTCTTACAGCTGTGATTCAGAGATTGGACATCTAACCTGAATAGCCATTCAATCATCATGAAGGTGCATTTAACTTGTCAACCCAAGGATGCGAACTTGAAATGGGTCAGCACAATATGTGCACTAGGAACTCAAAGTAGCCATTTTCATTCTACAACTAAGAAAGATGCAGTGCTGAAAGTAAATTGCGTGGAAAGGAATAACATAAATGTTGAACATCAACCAAAAACCATACTAAGCTTGAAATGCATGAAAAAAATGAAAATTTGAAAAACAAACAGAAAAATACTCTATCTACTTTGGCTGCAGGAATAGTCACAGAATGAAATTCTAGTGGCTGCAGGAATAATTAGCGCTAGATTCTTAACTAATTACTGAACAAAAAGTAACAAATAGGCTAAACTAAGCTAAGGATGGATTGCTCACCAAGTGGGCCCCCTTGGATGAGTATCCTCTACTACTAACGAAAACTCAGATGCTCGAACTTAGAACTCCACTTTATTCATCAGAAAACATGAGTACAATAGAGCAATGTATCACTGCAAGCTAAGAATGCAAGTACAATATCAGATCGTGCAACCTTCTGAAAAGGGGCATCTGATCCTTATTTATATTACCAACTAAGCAAGGCGGACAACTCCACGAACTGGGAGGACGCCAATTTAGGGGAAGCAAAGAAAATGGAGAGGCGGTTACGCATGCATGGAATCTGGTCAAACATGTCCGTAGATTTAGCACAACAATCATGCTAATACTTGCTCAACAACATTAAAGTCCACTACAAGGCAGTTAAATTCAATTTTTATGGGAAATCTCCTATCGTCATCCTCCTTTGAACTTTGAATGATTCCCTTGCTGGACGTTATGGTGCATGCCCAACTGGTGGTGTCTTTCTCAATTTAGTGTCTTCAAGTTATATCTGCATGGAAATGTCAGCATGCACAATAATTACATATCTATAACTACCTTAAAGAACATTCATCAACCACATGCATAATTAATATAGATAGCCCATATAACATGCCAATGTCATTAAAGATTTGTAGAAATAAGATTAAGCTCAATGTCTATAGTTATGAGGAAATCTCATAAAAATATCAACACTTAACGTCAAGGTCCATGATAATTTCAGTAAACAAATCATAAATTCTACCCAAAAATTATACCATAAACTAGGTTCATCACTCCCCCCAACCTAAGGTCTTGTTGGTCCTCTAGCAGGGGAAGGGTTGTTCTTCTGCTTGGTCAATGCTTTGAAATTTGCAACTGACAACTACCCTAAATTCGTGTTTGTTGTTCGTGAATCAGGATCCCAGTAGAATCCTCCCAATCTGCTCCATCTCAGTCTTTGTGCAGCAATATCATAGTTGTAAAATTTGAAGTTTTGTAAAATAATCACATCTTTTTCCTCCCACCAAACCTAAATTTGGGCATGTGTCCTCATAAGTGAAATGATGATTTGACAAGGGTAGGGAATAATGGCATGCTATGGTGAACGCCTATATTAACGTACAATAGTTAAATGAATGCACTAAAAGACAATTAAGATATAGCAATTAATGCACACATACTTGAATGTGTGGAAGATTCGTTGCAAAGATTGTGGAGAAAGTACCCTTCACCTTTTTAGCAAATAAGTTGAGCAATTAATGAAAATGAGGTGGAATGAGGTGGGGTGGAATGAAGTGATGTGATGGAAGAGAAAGAAAGGTGGGAATGGATGGGCGGATGGGCGAATAAATGGACTCCCACGAAAGTCGTGACCTTTTTCCTGCCCGTCTGTTGCACTTCTTTGTTTCATTTTAATTGATTGCCTTTTGGCAAATTACAATTTTTTAATCTTTACTATTGTGTCTTCGTGAAAATTACTTTAGTAATTATCAAATATTTCCTTTGCTAGCAATTTTTGCTCTTCACCCAAAAAATAATCACCTGTATTATAACTCCTTTGGTGAAAAAATTCCACCCCCCAATGTTAATGTTTTACAAATTTTGTCTTTTGTATGTTTGTGGGTAAAATAATTATTCACCATATAAATCCCTTTGTTAAAATATTTCACATTTTAGTGAAAATATTTCATCTCATGAAGAAAATACTTTATTTCTTTACCTTTTACCTTTATTCAATAATTTATCACTTTATTACTCCCAAAAATATTAAAATCTCTTCTATATTTTTCACCCAAATTATATCGATAGCACATCCAATTTAATATTTTTATCCACCTTCAAATCTTCGGTGTGACATGCTCCATCGAAGATACATTTATTTTTTCATTTGATAGTAATTTCTCACCGATGAAACTACCATCGGCGTGACATGTGAGGTCGGAGAGACACGAGGATTTCACTCCGATAGTACTTTTCTCTCCGATGAATTTAGGGTTTCTGTTCTGGTTTGTGTAGCGTGTGAGAATTTGGATGAATCTTCTTCCTCCAGCCAAAACTCGATTGCAACTATCACACCCAAAGCTCTCAACGAAGCAACAAGATTTAGAACCCCTTCAGAGTCCTCAATTACTTTGCCAATGCGATGTTGCTCAGAATGAAACACATCAGTGTAATTCACTGTGATAATATAGCATGGAGTTATATGTACAGGGGCTCAGATCTGCAACTTTTATGCCTGTAGCTTCTTTGAATGAAATAGAAGTCTACCGTAAGCATTGCGTGTCCAATAGTTTGTGTAAAGATGCCTCCAACAAATGTATAATATCAATCGGTTCTTGCAGCTGACTCTCCATTTCAATGTAGCAGATCTATCTTTTCTGAATGCAATTTCTCGGAATTACCTTTTGGTGTAATACTGACCCAAAAAAAAAATTCCTCCATTTGTACATTTATTTTCAATAGATGCTTTCATATTTCTCGTATATGCCTATCAGGGCACTTGCAGTTATAAAATTTCACTTCCAGTTCGTGCTTTGATGGGAACCATACCTCTTTACAAGAATTCTGTGTCTTTACGTCTATAGAGATTTGAAATTTTTGCAATCTACATTTACTTCAAAAGTTTATGCGTATTGGCTATACTTCCACCTTCTGAATACATATTTTCCATGGCAGTTGTTCTTCACTATTTAAAACATTCCCTCAATTAAAAGGCAAAAAATTCCATCAATCTAATTGGTCCCTCTTTGTACAACTTCACATTTTGACATTCTCCCTTTCAATATGCGACATAATCATTTCTAAGTTGAAAGAATGCTTGTAAATTCCTGCACATGATTTGCATTACTGTTGGACTTTCATGACTGCGTGCATACATGTTTTGACAACCTATCCACTGGATAATAAATAATTTAACTCTGCTTCCTTCATATTGTCATGAACGAGGAGAAAATATCTATCTATGTCACAAAACTCCATCAAAGAAAATTAATCATCTCCATTCTGGCTAGAAGAATGCATGCTTAATATTTTGATACATAGTATCAAATATCTTCTCAGCTTCAGGTCATAGGGTAGACAATTTGTTTTCATGATTTCTTTCAATGCATATCCTCTCTAGTTGTCCTTGCTATGTGTGATTTAAGCATCCAATACAAGATGACCCCCAAGTGTAACAAGTGCACATATGTAGATGATATAGTATCATTGCTTGCATTGGCATGAAAGTATGAGAAGTTGATCAAAATTTAGACACCCCTGTTTCATTGTCTCCCTTGCTAAGACTTTGAAAGCCTACACAATGTTCTTGTATCCTCCACAATTTCAAACGGATATCATGGTCTTCATTGCCAGTTGTCTCCTTATCTCAAAACTCTATGTGATGTCAATACACTAAGTACTATTACATCAACATAATCATACTCCATAGTCTCATTGCCACAACTACCATCATCTTTACTTTCTTGAATCCACATAGTTACATTCATTTTCATGTTGAATGTTACTTCTATATGGGGTGAGAATTTTGAAGTGGGTTTTGCCAAAATTTTACTTTAGCATTTTGTATTTTGGTTAAAATAGCCAGGTAGTCTCCATAATGACTTTGAAAAAATGATCAAACGATCTCCAAAAGCCACGAAAATACACCCGAATGTGGATTTATGATAGGGAAGCCTGCTTGTCAAAAGGATCGGCATGAATTATTTTGGATTCCAATCTGTTATTGCTCAAAGTTGCCTATTTAGTCATTTCTGAAAGTTGCTCTTGTGAAACTCAATAAAAATCCATCTCTTGCCCCTTTTGAAAAAATATCCAACGTGATTATGAGAAGCTATAATTTTGCATACTAGCTTATTTAAGCATGGTGAACACGTGTGCAAGAGGGTTTTCCGCCAGGCATCTTCTTTTTGCAAAATATGAGGTGTCAAAGTTTTCTTCTGTAAGGATTTTTTGGAAATGCTAGTGTCAAAACTGTGCAAAATCAGTTTGGTTTTGGCTTTGAAAAAATACCAAATTAGGTGCTATGACCCTAAAAATTGGCTTGGAGGTACACTTTCATGAGGAGAATCCAGGGAATCAGTTGGTTTTCCATGATGAGCTATCAGTTGCTTAATACTAGCTTCCAAAGTTGGTCACTTTAACATATTTTATTGTGTAGACAACAACCCTTCACATAACCCTTCAACTTGACCTTTCAAAACCTTATCAAAACTGATCGTGTGAAGCTGAAATTTGGTGTGCACATTCACATATGGTAGATGAACATTTGTGCAAGGTGGTTTGGCATGAAAATGAACAAATCCAAAGTTATGATTTTTCAAAATGTGTTCCTTGGGCTGTTTTCACAACTGAGTTTTATGAGTGTTGAAATCTGATTTTTTAGTATAGGAACCTAAAATTTGCATGAAATTTTACATTCCAACAGACCCAATAGGTATATCTTAGCTTGAATTTGATGTCATGGTATGGCTAAGCACTCAGGAAATGGAGGCTCTAGACTTGGGATAGTTTGGTTTTCTTGATTTGACTCAGGCTCTAAAGATAAATAATCTAGAGCTCCAGTTGTAGGTTCACTATCTTCCATTTCTGTAATTTGTGGGGATGAAGGACTAGCTAGTATTTTTACTAGCCTAAGGTTTACATCACTCACCTCTACCCTATATGTGGGGTATTGCATAGCCTCGTTAGTATATGCTTGTTGGATAGGCTTGTTATTGGGGTTAGGTACAGGTAGGGCAAGTAATTGTGGTACTTTTGGTGGCTGGGATGTTGTGTTTGTGGGATTAGGCATAATAGTTTGTTGTTGTTGTTGAGAGGGTAGAAAAGGCTATTGGTAATTCATGTTTTGTTGCTGCCTCTAATTTTTTTGCACTAGTCATTGAGGGTTATAGTTGGAACCTTGGAAATTTTGTTGTGGCCATGCATTTTTTTGTTGTTGATTCTAGTTTTGTTGGGGTTGTTGCTGTTGTTGAGGGATTTTCCATTGGTTTTGGACATTTATCCAAAGTTGTGAATTCCAAGCAAAAAATTTTTGATTTCCAATTGAAAAAGATGTATTGAAATTTAGAGGGTCTTGTGGCATACCTTGTCTTTTTTGCAATGGCCTTCTTTATGCAATGTAAAATAGTTTTCCATATTCTCCTTCTAGTGGTTGAAAATAGCTTGAGCCTATGGGCATCAATTGTGTAGTCATAGCTCTTGCATAGGACATCAAACTCGAACAAGAATTTGTCTATATCCTCAATCACCAAACCATAGAAGACTGGGAGGGCTGAGGGTGGTATATTCTTTAGAATAGTAGCCCTCTCTTGGTTGGTGATTGGGAACTCAAAGGTGACATGTTCAAGTGGATCATCCACTGTTGCATCACCCATGGTTCGGTATCTCCCCTTTGTGGGTGTAGTAGATATTGGTGAAAGGGAAGATTCCTCTTCAGTAGTACCCTCACTCTGATGAATGTAGTCACCAATGTGTCCTGGCTTGTTGAGGGGAGGAACCTTCCCAATGTGTCTCTCTACCTCCGTATATAATAGGTAGAAATTTGTATCTAGCAACGATTCTTGCATAATGTTAGTAGAATGTTATGATATTTGATAATATTAAACCTAACAATCCTAATACTGAAAAAAAATTCCAAACTAGGAAAGCTTGAAAATAAAAGTGTAGACACTAAAAAATGTCCCAAATCATATCATGCACTCGAATCAAATATACTAACATAATTTCCTCTTAAAACCCATCATCTTTTCGCTTAATTGATTAAATTAACCTAACTATTTAATTAATTATATCATTTGCATCTATTAATCTAATTGGCCTAATTAGGTTAATTCATCCCCTTTCATGCTAACATTTTTTCCTATTAAATTGAATAAATCAAATTATTTAATTTAATCCCTAAAGTCCTCTTATTTAATTAAACAACCCTAAGTTATTTAATTAAATATTATCACTTCCCCTTTCCAATAAATAAATTAATTATTTAATGAATATCCTAATTCCCCTAATTTGCATACTTGAAACTTCATTTAATTATCAAATTACTAATAAATCCAATTCCCCCACTTGCAAAGGAATATTCCATATTTCTCATTTGCATATTCCTGCAAAAGGGGAATATTCCCATAGAATATTCCCTCCCCTTTTGCACAATTAAACTTTTTTTTAATTTGCAAAATATCCTTTTCTCTCACCCATGAGAATATTCTTCCTCCTCCAATCATTTGAAAAAGGGAATATTATCACTTAGCTTCAAAACAAGTTGTTAACTTTTGACTTCTTGTGCAAGTTAACTTTTGACCTCTTGTACAAGTCAAAAGTGTGCTTGTTTGGAAAGAATGAGAACCCTTGATTAAATATCATCTTGCATTCTCACCTGTTGATGAGAATCCATGATCCATGCCTCCAATTTCCTCCATCCTTGACCGTTGATTAGCTTTTTCAATCTCAACCCTCCATTTCTCATTTGCTTGCCTATAAATAGAACACTATTTGGAGACAAATGGATCCATATTTTAGCATCAAACTTATGTTGTTAAAATCACTCACACTCACACTCATTTAGCTCACATTTAACATATTTTAGTTTAAATTGGTTGCATAATAGCTTATATTCCATTAATGGATTCTATAATGCATCCATTTAGCTAATTAGGTAATTAGGGTTTGAATCTTTTTAGTTTAAATCTCATTTAGATTAGCTTAGAAATTGTATATCTAAATCATTTAGCATAAAATCATGTTAGATTAGCTTTTGCATTATGCTCATTTAGATTAAAATCACCGTTTCATCGATTCTCTTCAATAGAATCGATTGAAACAAGCTCACCGATCCACAGGATTGGAAAAGGGTCGTCGTTTCACATTAACATGACACCAATCTCACAAAAGGATAAGTTTCAGATGGGTTAGAGTAGAAATTTAAATGTTTTCATAGTTTAGAATGCTTTGTTTTAATGAATGCCTAGTTTAACTTCAATTTGATTGATCCTGTTTAGATTGAGTATTAGTGGCATGAATATGCTTTGATTCTTCATGGGTCAAGCGTAATCGGACCATACTAATATCCTCAGTCACATTCTGGCACTAGAAGGAGGGAAAAACTTATCAAATTTAATCAATTTCTAGCTCGAATTTTGTTTGTTTTGATTTTTGTAGGATAGAGTGACACCCAAAACAATTTCAACGATGCCTTTGCAAGGGCATCGCCATACATCGATGCTATCATCATTAAAAATAGCGACACCTATTAAATGCACCAATGTTGATTAAATAAGCAACGACACTAATACTTTCTAGAGGTATAAAAAATTATAACGACTCCCGACCAAACAACAACACTATCGTGCTCACTGGTTTCTCTGCAAAGCAACACCCTAGTTCACCATAGCGACACTATCGTGAATAGCGATGCCCAAATTTGGTAAGAAATTTAACGATCATTTTTCAACATGTTATTTGATTTTTTTGATTCATCAGAGTACTAACATGCCTCTAATGTTGTTTTGGTTTTTAGATTAACAGGGTTTTGCAAGATTGGAAGACACGAAGCTAAAGTGAAGAATCATTCTCATATTAAGATTTTATGATTGTAACAAGTGTTTGAAGTTTTGGGGAAATTATAACCCAATTTCTTATGCTTTTTACTTTATGCTCTAGGACTTCACTAAATTTCATTTGGGTTTAAAATGAATGCTCAAACAGGACTAAAATTGAACCCTCATCTCATCATTATCTTTTGGGTTTTTAAATTGAAAAAGGCAACTTAACATTTCGTTTTGTGCATAAAATGAATTCATCTTAACTTTAGTCAGTAACATGAATGAGTGTTTTCTTTGTTGTGACATGCTTATGGTGTGTATCCAATCCCCTTGTGCTTCGTGCGATATTGGGTGAAGAGAAATACTTAAGTACACTTTTATGCTTTTTGTCACCCTTAAGAAAGGACTTACTTTGAAACACACCCCGCAACGAGAAACTCATAGGAAAGTTCTTGCAAGCATGTTTACTGGCGGGCTATATTAAAGGTTGGGAAATCATGAGAAAGTACCTTCTATCTTGGACTATATAACATATTGTACCTAGTACCATGCCTTAAGCGGAACGGGAACAATAGTAAGAGTTGTAAGTGGCAAAGCGAGTGTGTATATGGTTGGGTGTTCTTAGATTGTTACTAAGTTATTTAGTTACCAAAAATCCTTAATGCTTTTTGGTGTAAGAACAGTCATTTTGAAGCCACCCCATTTTTGTACTATTCATTGTTGAAACAGAAAAATCCTTAGGATCTTAGGATCTTCAGGATTTCGAGACTTGGTGGTCTTGAGAAGTGTGTGTCGTGGAGGGGAGCTAGTGTTGCCAAATCTCTAACTATTCACAATGTCTTAGTGTTTGGAGAAATCCGAGTGGGGACTCAACAAGTATGGCCATTTGAAACCTAGGATTGTAAATAATTGTGAGTTAGTTTAATACATTGCTTGGTTCCAAAATGTTACAAAAAAACATTCACTATCTTCCTTAAAACTTTAAACAGTTTAGCTTAAGTATGGATACCTTTTTGAAATAGCCTTGCTATTACTGCTTGTCCTAAGGGTTTCTATCCTTAGAGATTTCTAAATATATTGAATCTTATCTCAATCCATATTTTCCAAAGACAACATAGGAAATTATGGTTTCAACCTCAAATTCTCACAAAATGGACATTGTGAAAGTTATGATGTTTTTGACATAAACATTTAGTTTGAAAACATAATTAAGACAAGTGTTTGTGGTAAAATAAATTCACTTAAGCAAGATAAATTGACAATTGAACCCCACATGACTATTTGGAGACCAATTTCTCCCATTGAACAACCTGATCTTGAAGGTGCTATCACTCAACCAAACTTTGAACTCATTAACGGAGAAAAAATCGATATCATTAGTAGTTTGAGAAGCTTCACTTTGAAACAAAAAAAACACCTACCTAGTGGAGAAATGCAACAAATGTTATAGACGAAGAAGAGGAACAAACTGATATTGGGGTTGGAAGGCCCATATTACCACCACCCGTGTGGCAATAAATATCTTCCTTTCTACCATAAACTTGAACTTTTAAAAATGATCTCACACAAAATCAGAATCCCCAAAAGAAGGTCTATAGGTCGTCACTTCAAACTTAGGCATCGTAGTTCAAAAGCAATCAAAAACCGCATTTCGACACTCTACAAAATAAAAACAAGTTGTTAATAAACTTTTTTGAATGTCAACTAAGGAAACATCCCAAAATATATGTCCTTTATGGGTCAAAATCTAATTCTTTTTTAGGATAATTAGCCTATCTAAGACATTAGGTCTTTAGGATTTGAAAAATTTAGAGGTCTATCATGTTTCTCACTACCTTGGTCTTATCAAACAAAGGTTTACTTGAAGTCAACATTGGGTCAACCATTTCATCCACCCCTTCATCAAAATTTCATCCTTCACTTCACCAAACTTTGCAAAAAATTTGAATTTTGACTTAAACATCTATCAATCCAAACCCTAACTTAGCTACTCTGTATGTGGAATGTATCCTTTTCCATGCACTTAGTGAAGTTAGTTACCATTCTTGAACTTTTTCATCTTGAAGGTCACGAGTCTACCCTAAATATTTCCAAGTTCATCAACATCCTTTATCCTAACATCAAAATATCAAACTTG
This sequence comes from Sequoia sempervirens, assembly GCA_007258455.2. Taxonomy (NCBI): domain Eukaryota; kingdom Viridiplantae; phylum Streptophyta; class Pinopsida; order Cupressales; family Cupressaceae; genus Sequoia; species Sequoia sempervirens. The sequence goes on along the minus strand of VDFB02000007.1, from coordinate 243,311,454 downwards.
AGTCAAAAGTATTGTCCCAAAATGTTTGCAAAGATCACTCTCCACATCATCCACCTTTTCATCCTCCATTATCATCATTGCTCTAAAAAGAATTAGAGCATCCCTTTTACCTAGGTTTGAGTCAACTAGAGAGTTCAAACATTACAAATCACAATATAACTCTCCTAAAGGTTACCCAAAATTTATGGTAAAGACAAGATCACATCACAAGAGAATCATGGAGAAAACCAAAGTCACATTTACCTCAAGTGATCCAAATCCTTTAGAATTTGATCCAAGAAGTCAAGTTACCCCATCATAACAACCAGAATCTTCGCCAGGACCATATGAGATAGAAGACATCAAAAACAATCCATTTGAACTTACTAGGGAGGAAATCATTGAACATCAAGCCTTTGAAAACATAGCTCTTATTTCCCCATCATTTGTTGCACATAATTTTACACAAGGCTTCACAACTCCATCACTAGGGATGAATCAAACATCCACTCCTAGTCTTGCAACTAGCCTTGCCAAAGACTTTGGTCTAACTCTTCCATTTGAAAGTAGTACACTTGTGGATACCCCTAATACCAATCCTCCATCCCAAACAACCACTTGGACACCTACCTTTTGTGCTCCTCCCATTCCCGAAGATCCTAAACAACCATATAAACCCCTTGAAATTCATTACTCCACAACCACTTCAAAATTTTGAGGCCACCCCTCTTCATCCATACCCATGAGTACCAAAAGTGTGCCCACCATCACACAAAGCAGTGTAGACCAAGTGTCTCAAAACATCACACAAAGGTATGTCAATACCATACCATAAAGTCTACCCTTAATGCAAATTGGAACATCTCTACCCAATCCTCCAATTGGTTCATCCATACCATTGGTGTCACAAAACACATCCATCCCATCCATTATCAACCCACCTCAAAACAATCCCTTGGTCATGAATCCCATCAACCCAGGTAATACCTTGTCCACATCCCTAACACAAGGTAATCCTCAAGACATGGGACAAGGGAATATTTTTAATCAATGGACTCAAGGTCCTAGTGTGTCATTACCATTGCAAAATCTAATGGCACCATCCTCATCTTTCCCCACGGTCCCCTTTACTATGCAAAATCAAATGGGACCTCAAACTTACATTCCTCCACCTCAATCCACCATCTTACAAGGTATGTTAAACCAAGGGAACCCTCAACCTCTCATCACCAATCTGCTACCCTCTCAAACCATCAACACCATCAATCCTTCACAGATGTCCCAACAAGCACCTGCTCCTACATTACAAGTGCATGCCTTAGCTTTACAACAAGCACAACAAGCTTATCAACAAGCTATCCAACAACAACAAAAATAGCAAGAAGTCTTAGCAGCACAACAATAGTAGAAATGACAAAAAGCAACCCTAGAAGCACAACAAAAGCAACAACAAGAAGAAGCAACCTTAGCAGCATAAAAAGCCGCACAACAACAACAACAACAAGTAGCCTTAGCAACACAACAAGCAACCTGAGCACAACAACAACATCAAGCTCATCAAGTAGCCTTAGCATCACAACAAAAACAATAGGTCTAACAACAATCCCAACAAAAATCCCTCATGGTGCAACCACAACAAGAAGCCCTATTAGCTCAACAGTATGCCCAACAACAACAACAACCCAATTCCTACTATAATCCTCAACAAAACATTTTCAATACAAATGTGTTAGGAACATACACATCAACACCTCAATCACCTTCATAGAATCTCACACCACCATACACCCCATACAACACCATATCATATCAAAATGCATCCATCATCCCACTGTATGTTCCTCCACCAAACTCACAAGATGATTTAGCATCGCAGTTTAAGCAACCATCTCAAGAAATGCAAGACCTTCGGATGGGCAAGACAAAGAATCCCCATAAAAAAAATCTATGTCCTTATCCATTTGATCGAAACATAGCAATGGTATCATTCCCTCTTGGCTTTGAAATCCCAAAATTCAATAAATATAAAGGGAGAGGAAGTCTTGTGGACCAGTCAAAGAGTTTAACTTCATGTGTATGGAGGTGGCCTACAATGATTCTTATTTAATGCGCCTCTTCCATCAGAGTTTAACAGGTCCTTCCATGGATTGGTTTTCTCATCTACCTCTCGACATCAAAGCTTTCTAGGAAATTATTGATAAATTCATCAATCACTTCTCCTTTAATCTTAACATGGATGTAAATCTAGAAGAATTGTACACTCAGGCAAAACACAGGAGAAACTTTCGCTAATTTCTTGCAATGTTGGAGACAAAGAGATGGTAAAAGCAAGTTGCCTGTTCCCGATGAACAACAAGTGGGAATCATCATAGCAAATCTAGATCCAGATCTATCCTTCCACTTGAAAATTGAATGCATCACGTCTTATGACGAGCTTGTCCCTAGAGCCCTTAACATCAAGAAAGCTCTAATCTCATAGGGAAATACTCAAGCTTACAAAGACAACCACCCATCAACCAATTCAAATGACAAACCTCATGTCTAGATTAAGAAAAAGAACGTAACAAATGATGGTGTGGTAGATGCTAAGGTGGTCCTAAGTGCTCCTAGGCCAAACAACAATTACATTGCTAACATTCAACCAACTATACAACAAACAACACCTCAGAATAATTAGATCAATAACACTGAAATGTAATAAAGGCATACCCCTAACAAGAACAACTATCCTAAACACAAGTACACAGTTATCAGAACCCATTGAGACAATCATGAATAAATTAGTAGAGTCAAATTTGATAACACTTCCCAACTTTGAAAACTACCAATAACCACAAGCGAAACCATCCCAGTATAATGAGAATGACTTTTGTGACTTTCACAAGACCAAAGGACACAAAACAAAAAATTGCATGAGGCTCAATAAAATTATCCAAGATCTCATAGAAAGCGATACCATATCTGTTGAGGTACCAACTAGGAATCAGGATCTTAAGATATACAAGAACCCTATGCCAGATCATAATAAAGGGAATAATAATCGAAAAAGCTAAGGATTACACAAATGTGCATTATACCTATTCTAATGTAGTCAATTCCTGTGATAGTGTTATCACTGTCGTCACCATCAAAGGACCTAGTACAAAGTGTGGAGTCATCGCATGACATGGAAAAATCACCATCCAAGGAGTCCCATCTCAATCTAGGGCACAACCTACTTTTCCAACATCAAATCCCAACAAGTACAATCTCCTAGATTAGCTTAAGACCCTCACATAGATATAAATCTTAGAACTATTGAGGCTATCACCTGCACATATGGATATCTTAGAGAAAGATTTATTAGAGTCATTTGTCCACAAGGATATTGATAAAGATCAATTTCAAGGAATGGTAGGGAATATCACTAATCATCTCCTTACTTTCTTAGGACAAGACTTACCATCACAACTATCTCATAACCATGCTTTACATCTTGAGTTTTTCATTCAAAAGAACAAGGTCAAAAGAGTCTTAGTAGATGGAGGTAGTGGTTTGAATATTTGCACCCTTCAATTGATCAAGAACTTGGTCTATTTAGAGGATACCATTGAGAAAGCGAAGAGTACCATCATCAGCGTATATGACGACCAAGAATGGGTATCACAAGGCATTATTGCACTACCCATCCAAGTGGGACCTATCATTGTAGAAACTACATGCCAAGTGTTATACCTTGATCTCCCCTACAACATCCTACTTGGAAAACCATGGATCCATGCCCTAAAAGTTGTAGCCTCGACCTATCATCAATGTGTAAAGTTTCATTTTGAGGGTAGAGAAATTACTATCCATGGAGATCCTGAGCCTTTTTACTATTGCAAAAATATTAAGGCCAAGTTTCATAAGATCCCCCAAATACCTAAGAATGATGAAGGGCCTACACCTTTTACCTCATTTTTTGACCCATCATCTCTTGCATCTACCTCAAAAAAAAAGGTACCAATAGTGCAGAATATACCCGACATCAAAGAAATGATCTAAGATGATGGTTGTGGGAACTATAGGTTAATGAAGAATACCTTTGTCTTAGGAGAGCTACCTCTTTCTCCCCAATCCTATGGAAAACCAAAATCTAGCACCCAAGAGCCCGAAACAATCAAGATGGAAGCTACTACCTTCACCAAGTGGGGAGATTTGAACCAAGAAGATGTCAATGAGGAAGATGTCTCTAAACTTCTCTATCAGGATGAACGACCTGTCCCTACTCTTCCCATGGAAGATGACAATAAAGGCTTGCAACTAATGAAGGGAATGGGTTATAACAAGAATGAGAAATTGGGATTAAATGATAATGGTTTGCTAGAACCCATCGTTCTTGAGAAATGACTCAAGAATCTTGGTCTAGGTTGTACTACTAGCAAGGTCATCATTATTGGAAAAGGTACTTCCACTAAATAGGCCGAGGCTTCCTCTTGGATATATCCATCATGTGATACCACCTTAGATTTCTTCGCCCTTGATGTTGCCGACCTATTTGAGAACAACTCCCTCTTCATGATATCCATAACATCCTTTACTCTGAGCAATCAACCGACTGAAATACACTTAGTATACCTACAACTAATTGACATGGACCAACAAGGACTATCGATTCTATATTTATTCAAAAACTATGAAGTGATCTCAAAATTTATGGGACTTCGGGACAACTTACGATGGGCAGATCACAAAGTAGGTTTTCACATAGAGCTAGACATAAGGGTGTACTACGGGGATACGATTGAATCCTCCAGTCACAAAATTGATGAAATGTAACTAACATGTAGATCTTTAAGTGAAAACCACATTGTGGCACTTTCTGATCCTAAAATAGTTCAAACAAAGGATGTATCCGAGGGTGAAAACCTCTTTGAGGCACCCAAGAATGAGGAATTCAATCTCCCCCTTAGTGCAATGCATCTAGAGAAGTCAACAGTGCTAGTAGAAAAGGCCATTCCAGTCAATGTGGGAACAAAAGAGGCACCTAAGATCACTTTCTATGTTGAATCCTTGTTAGACGAAGAACAAAAGAACCTAGCAGTGTTCCTTAAAGAGTGAAGAGCTAACTTTGCATGGTCATACACAGATATGCTAGGGCTCAATCTAGAAGTAATTGTGCACCACTTAGCAGTCTATCCCAAAGCCAAACTAGTAAAGAAAAAGTTAAGGAAGATGCACCCTTAGATAGCACTCTCGGTGAAACTAGAATTACAAAAGCTTCTTGAGGTTGGATTCATCCAACCGATAGATTATCTTGAGTGGGTTTCAAATCTGATACTAGTCTCAAAACCCACTGGGGGCATCAAAATCTGCACTGATTTTAGAGACTTGAACAAAGCATGTTCGAAGGATGATTTTCCTCTTCCTAACATCGACCTCATTGTGGACTTAACAAATGGGCATGAAATGCTATCACTCATGGATAGTTTTTCAGGCTACAATCAAATCATGATCACAAAATAGGATCAACACAAAACTGCGTTCACTTGTCCATGGGGAACCTATTGCTAGAATGTGATGCCATTCAGGTTAAAGAATGCAGGAGCAACCTATCAAAGAGCAACAAACCTCATCTTTCATGACATGATCCACAAAATAGTTGAAGATTATGTGGATGATATTTTGGCTAAATCAAAGAAAATAAGTGATCACATACAAGTCTTAGGACCCATCTTTGACATACTTGAAGAATACAAGGTATGACTGAATCCAAAAAAGTGTGTCTTCGGGGTTACATCAGGAAAAATTCTTGGCTATATCATCTCACATAGAGGGATAGCAATTGATCCAACAAAGGTAAAATCCATCCTCGACATGGAACCACCGTAAACACTGAAGCAGATGAGAGGGTTACAAGGAAGATTGTAGTCCATCAAAAGGTTCATAACGCAAGTATCAAACAAAATTCACCCTTTTTCACATCTTCTTCATAAACGAATAACTTACAAGTGGGATGAGAAGTGTGATAAAGATTTCTAGTAAATCAAAGACTATCTATTGACACCTATAGTGCTCATGCTGTTGATACCAAACAAACCATTGATCATGTATATCTCAACAACATGAGCGATACTAGGAGCTCTTCTAGCACATGATGAAAATGGAAAGGAAAGAGCTATCTATTACATTAGTAGGACCTTGGTGGGATATGAAATGAAATATTCACCCATTGAAAAATCATTCCTAGTAGTAGTTTTTGCTTCACAAAAATTAAAACACTACATCTTGTCACATCAAATCAAACTTATTGCAAAGATTGACCCATTGAAATACTTGTTATCCAAAGAAACTCTTACTGGGAGAATGGCCAAATGGGTGATGATCTTAACGGAATTTGAAATACAGCATGTGGAGCACAAAGCAATCAAAGGACAAGTGATTGCAGATCAACTGGAAGACGCACCTCTCTATGTTGAAAACCCATTGATATCTGAGTTCCCTGATTTATCAGTGTTCCTTATCAATCTCACATGTTAGTGGAAGATGAAACTTGATGGATCGTTCACCCAACATGGTTCAAGAGTAGGTACCCTTTTTATCACCCTTCAAGGTGATTGCATTCCAAAGTCACACTGACTATCATTCCCATGCACTAACAACATTGTTGAATTCAAATCCCTAATCACAGGTCTAAGGTTAGTAGTTCAGTGGCAGATACAAGAGATGAAAGCCTATGGAGACTCACAGCTTGTTATCAACAAAGTCAATGACAACTATCAAACTAAGAATGAAAATATTACTCCTTAGAAGGAGATGGTAGAGAGTCTCAAGGACCTTTTCATAGATATAACTTTTGAGAAAATTACTCGCATGAACAACAGAGCAACGAACGCTATGGAAACAATCAGATCATTGTTAGACATGTTGAACAATGTCCTCCAATTCAAATTCTTGGTAGAACAACTTCTCATACCAACTTTCAAAATCCCAGAATCTGAATTCGTGTGTGTCATTGTTGGTCCTGGATCCCCGTGGTACCATGACATCTTTACCTACCTAAGCAAAGGAATCCTTCCATTTGATATCACCTCGAACCTTAAAAAGACCTTTGTTAAGAAGGAATCCTAATTCATGATTCTAGGTGATACCCTTTATCATCGAAGCATTGAAGGGACATTACTATGATGTCTTAATTACTATGATATCTTAACCAAGAGGAAGCCTTAACTGCTTTAACAAAAGTACACAATGGCATATCTGGTTCCCATTCTAACAATATGACTTTAGCTAAGAAATTGTTGATAGGGTACTACTGCCAACCATGGAAAGAGAAGCTCATCAGTATATGCATAAGTGTTTCCAATGTCAACAACATGGAGATTTGATTCATGCTCTGGCTTAGGAGTTACAACCACTAATCACACCTTGGCCTTTCTCAAAGTGGGGACTCGACCTCATAGGAAAAATCACTCCAACCTCATCCAATGGACACAAGTTTATCATAACAACCACTGAATACTTTACCAAGTGGGTAAAATCCATTCCTATGACCTACATAACAGGGAAGAAAATTTCCAAATTTATCCTAAATTACCTAATATGTTGTTATGGTGTTTCGCAAGCCCTAATCTCAGACAACAAAACACCCTTTAAGAATCAGGATGTGAAAGAGTTATGCCAATGATTCAACATCCAACACTGATTCTCAACCCTGTATTACCCCCAAGGAAATGGTCAAGTTGAGGCTACAAACAAAACCATTCTAAAAATCTTGAAGAAAATGGTCAATGAAGTTGATCGTGATTGGAATCTATAGTTGAATCCTACTCTTTGGGCCTATCGAACCAACATCCACATGCCAATAGGTGTAACCCCTTTCTCTTTGGTCTATGGAACAAAATTCATCTTTCCTATTGAGGTTGAGCTCCCATCATTGCGAGTGTCACTATAGAACCTGATCACTGATGAAGCATATCAAATATCTCGACTGAATGAGCTAGAATCTCTAGCCAGCGTTGTCTTGAGGCTCTTAATCACTTGCAAGTATATCAAAACCGATTGAAGTAGAGCTATAACAAGATGATCAAATATCGGTCTTTCCAGGTAGGGGATCTTGTTCTCAAATAGAATCAGAAGAATCTTCTAGATCAGGACAGTAAAGGAAAGTATGAGCCTAACTGATTGGGTCCCTTTGTCATCACAACAAGTTATGGATCTGGAGCATGTCAATTATCACTGCCTAAAGGCGAACCCTTAGAAGATCCAACTAATAGCTTGCATCTTAAAAAGTTTTATGCCTAGTCTTGAAGGGTGTAAATCTGAAAATACCAAAAAATCAAAAATTGATCAAAATCCAAAAAATGAGAAAAGGGATTGAAAAAAGTAGAGAAAAACAATCGTCCTCTAGTGAAAACCACTTTAGTGGCACTCTGAGCAAGAACCTTAGTGAAAACTTGGCAAATAGGCGCCTTGCATAAATAAAGTACCTCCATCTATATAAGGCTTTTTATACTATCATTCCCTCCATCCATCATCTCATTCATCCTATTTATTCCATCACCTATTTGTGTCCTTGTCATAGCTTGGCTTTGTGAAGTATCATAATCCCTTTAGTACTACTTGGCATATTCCAAAGGTCAGTTTTCCCTTCCTGCATCGAGGTAGTCTATCGCATAAACATTGGGGCAATTCGTTATGGATTAGATCGAGTTCTTGTATATATTGAGGTCATCAAAAAACAACAAAAGCATTTGTAAAATGTTCATCAAAATCCAAAACAATCAAAATCTTGTATAGCAGAAAATCCAAAAAAATTGCAAAATATTGTATAGCTAAAATCCAAAAACTTTCAAAAATTGTAAAGTCAAAATCCAAAACATCCAAAACACACAAAAAACCCTAAAAGGTCAAACATCGAAAATCCAAAAATAGTACCCTGTTGTTGAACTATGGGTCTCTGAGCTTGAACGTAAGCAAGGCCATCATTGATGTGCCCCCGAGACACCCTAGGTTGGTCCTTTAGGAGTTTGTCATAATAAATTGACATTCCATCAATTGTTAATAACTTCGCCTTCAATAAGTCGTGTCAGTTGATTTACGTGGTCTATGCATGTATAACATAGGCAACGTTTATCTTTGATTAGCCCCTGAGGCCCCTATGAAAGGTCTTTTAGGTTAGGTTCTTGGTTGAACTCTCAGAAATCCATAAACATTCAAATATTCAGAAAATCCCAAAAAAAAATGAAAAACAAAAAACACAAAAACATTAGAAAAAATTCAAAAGACCTAAACAACCTCAAATATCTCATAAAACCATAAACAACCTCAAATAACCGAAAACCAAAACATTCACATAAAATTTCAAAAAAGAGAAAAAAAAAACCTTAAAACATTTTCAAATTTCCAAAAACATTGAAATAATCCAAAAAAATACAAAACCACCCATTTCATTTCGCTTTCACTTGAAATAAACCTCCATCCATAATAAATCAAGCATCGCCTTCAACCTTTGGAAAACCAAATAGAAATAAAGTCTAGCAAGTCATAAAGTGAGAACTTAAGTGTCAAAATCTAAGTCTAGATCATGGTTAAATACGTCAATGGAGTTTATATCAACAACTTATCATAAAGCTCATCATCATCATACATCAAACAACCCCTGATCAACATGTCCTAGGATGTATCCTTCCTACAATGGACATCAGTTTTAGGCATTACCTTAGCTAAAATAAACTGGAAAGAGATATAGATCACACTAATTGTTTGCCTTTGATCTTTTCTTTTGATTGGTGCAGGTGCACCCAAGCAAGAATATACCTCCAAGAGGCAACTTCAAGTTTTTGAATTAGATATGATGTCCTAATATTTTAATAAGGTCTAGTTGGTCATTTTAAGGTTGTTTTAGGTCATTCGTAATAATTTTGGAGTCATTAGGCATTATATGTAAAAATTGCAAAATTGGACAAAATGTTGTCAAACCAACATTGCAAAAAATGCAAAAAGATGTAAAATGAAGGAAGGTGAAGAGTTAGGTAGTTGGAGATGAATTTATAGGATTTTTTTTTGTTATTTAAAGCAATTAGAGGCTTCAAAAACTTTGAGGAAGGTTTTGGGATGAAGTAGGAGTGTGGAAATTAATGAAAAGTTTAGATTTTCTGTATTTTTTTCCAAAAAAAATTTGATTTCAGGCCATTGTACGGATATATACTTGTAAGAAACCCCTCCTCCTCCATTTAATGTGATATCCCTATGAATATAGTTTAATTTTATTTTTGTTTCATGAAAAATGATTTAGTTTTGTGAAATTTATTTGGAAATTACTCTAGGCAGCTAAAAACCTGATCTAGGGTTGGCAGTGAGCAAATAAATTGCATATATTTCATTTTAATGGATGGAAACTCTTGGATTTTGGCTTGTAATTATTTTTTTATGTGATCTTCAAGTTCACCAAGTGGAAAGTGCTGATGAAGAGTACTCGGGCTGATTTTATGATGCCCTAGGTCTGAAAATTGTGCAAAATTCTGGAAATTGACAGTGTATAGTCAATATTTTGTGTTTTGATGATGTAAAAGGTACTCTACTTTGGTGACAGTGATTTGAAAGGTTGTATTGGTAAGACTTGAGCACTTTCTAGATAGGAATAGGTGGATTAAGATTATTTGTGTGCATTTATCTGCTGGTATGTGCATGGCAGATTGTCACAGTCTTATTTTGGAGTGAAATTTGAAGGTTTAGTGTAAGTGTATGGTAAAATATCATGAATGCTGGTTGGGGAATGGTCTAAGATGGTTGTGAATTTTTTATTTTATTTTTTCAATTCATTAGGAAGGATAAATGGACTTGGAAATGTGAAGTTGTTTGTTGGAGGGGTCTAAATAGGCCTAATTTGCTAGTTTGGACAAGCCACTTTTGAATGTTTTTATGTTTGGGTGGTATGAGTTAGGGTTTGAATCAGTCAATTTGATGTTGTTAATGTGGTTTGTGGATACAACAAGTGGTTATTGTTCCTTGTTCTCAATTTGGGTGTTTTCAACCTAGTTGTTTTGTGAAGGAAAGTTGCCTCAAAAGAGAAGTTTTCTAATATGTTGCCAAGAGCAAAGTGAGTTGAGTTGCTTGATCCCCTGCATTGCATCAGTTTGGTATCAGATCTCAAAAGGTCTGGGCTAGAGAAATTTTGTGGTTTGTGTGTTGTGGTTGTTTGCAGGTTGGTGGCCAAGAGACTAGGTAGAGGAAAAGTGGAAAGACCTAGGTGAGGCAGAGAAATTTGAGACAAATTTGAGAAGCAAGGAGAAGCTTGCTTGAAGAGAAAAGATGGATGTGTTAAGAAGACATTTGCAGGCAGAGGAAGAAAGGAAAAAGAGAAAGAGGCAAGAGAAGTTTGAAAAAGAGATAACTAAGTTGAAGTAGGCTATGCGAAGGTTGGATACAGAGTTTTAGGAGTTCCAAATGAAGATGGAACAATTGATAAGTTGGCACTTTAAGATCAACAAAAGAGTTACATGGCCCATTAAGAGGATTGTCAAAAGGAGAAGAAGGCAAATGAAGAGATTAGAGGAAGAAGCATTTGAGGATGCAGAAGAAGAGTTCATGGATGAAGAAGAAAAAGATGTTGCAGCCATTCCCAAGCATGAAGATGAAGGAGAAACATAGATAAAGGACTTTATTTAAGAAGGGGAAGATATTGAGTTGGTGTCAAGATTGGATGAAGAAATGATTAAGGATGAAGTGCTTTTGGAAACTTACAAAGACTTGAAGAAATATGGAGGTATTTTGATAGAGTTAATGTATCATTTATTTTTAGTACTAATATTTTGGACATGGAACAATTTGAAGATCAAGATATAACAGATAGGAGAAGGACAAAGGGAGATTGTAACACTTTAGTGCAAGAAGAAGCAGATTCCAGGTGGAAAGAAAAGATGGAAGTAAGTTGGAATAGACCAACTCAAAATAAAGGTAAATATGAAGGTTGTAGGGAATATAAGACTAAAGGGAGGAGAATATAATCCAAGAGGACTTGGAATTCTTTTTGGCCGGAGAGAATGGTGCAGGCGCACCCAAGCAAGAATATGCCTCCAAGAGGCAACTTCAAGTTTTTGAATTTGATATGATGTCCTAATATTTTAATAAGATCTAATTTGTCATTTTGAGGTTGTTTTAGGTCATTGGAAATCATTTTGGATTCATTAGGAATTATATGTAAAAATTGCAAAATTTGCAAAATGTTGTCAAAGCAACATTGCAAAAATGCAAAAAGATGTAAAATGAAGGAAGGTGAAGAGTTAGGTAGTTGGAGAGGAAGTTATAGGAATTGGTTTGGTTATTTAAAGAAATTAAAGGCTTCAAAAACTTTGAGGAAGGTTTGGGGATGATGTAGGAGTGTGGAAATTAATGAAAAGTTTAGATTTTCTGTATTTATTTCCATAATTTTTTTGATTTCAGGCCATTGTGCGGACATATACTTGTAAGAAACCTCTCCTCCTCCATTTAAGGTGATATCACTATGAATATAATTTAATGTGCTCTTATTTTCATGAAATATGATTTAGTTTTGTGAAATTTATTTGGAAATTACTCCAGGCGGCTAAAAACCTGATCTAGGGTTGGTAGTGAGCAAATAAATTGCATATATTTCATTTTAATGGATGGAAACTCTTGATTTTTGGTTTTTAATTCTGTTTTGATCTGTTCTTAAAGTTCACCAAGTGGAATATTCTGATGAAGAGTACTCGGTCTGATTTCATGATGCCCTAGGTCTGAAAATTGTGTAAATTTCTGGAAATTGACAGTGTACAATCAATATTTTGTGTTTTGATGATGTAAAAGGTACTCTCCTTTGGTGACAATGATTTGAAAGGTTGCATTGGTAATAATTGAGCACTCTCTAGATAGAAATGGGTGGATTAAAAGGACTTGTGTGCATTTATCTACTGGTCTATGCATGGTAGATTGTCATAGTCTTATTTTGGAGTCAAATTTGAAGGTTCGGTGTAAGTGTATGGTAAAATATCATGAATGTTGGTTAGGGAATGGTCTAAGATGGTTGTGCAGACTTATTTTCATTTTTTTGTGGCATTAGGAAGGAGAAATGGGCTTGGAAATGTGAAGTTGTTTGTTGGAGGGGTCTAAATAGGCCTAATTTGCTAGTTTGGACATACCACTTTTGAATGTTTTTATGTTTGAGTTGTATGAGTTGATGTAAGGGTTTGAATCCGTCAATTTGAAGTTGTTAAGGTGGTTTGTGGATGAAACAAGTGGTTATGGTGCCTTGTTCTCAATTTGGGTATTGTGAACCTAGTTGTTTTGTGAAGGAAAGTTGCCTCAAAAGAGAATTTTTCTAATTTGTTGCCAAGATCATAGTGAGTCGAGTTTCTTGATCCCCTGCATTGCATCAGTTTGGTATCAGAGCTCAGAAGGTCTGGGCTAGAGAAATTTTGTGGTTTGTGTGTTGAGGTTGTTTGCAGGTTGGTGGCCAATAGACTAGGTAGAGGAAAAGTGGAAAGACCTAGGTGAGGCAGAGAAATTTGAGAGAGATTTGAGAAGCAAGAAGAAGCTTGCTTGAAGAGAAAAGATGGATGTGTTAAGAATATATTTGCAAGCAGAGGAAGAAAGGAAAAACAGAAAGAGGCAAGATAAGTTTGACAAAGAGATAGCTGAGTTGAAGCAGGCTATGAGAAGGTTGGATACAAAGTTTTAGGAGTTCCAGATGAAGATGGAATAGTTGATAAGTTGGTAGTTGAAGATCAACAAAAGAGTTACATGGCCCATTAAGAGGATTGTCAAAAGGAGAAGGGAAAATGAAGAGATTAGAGGAAGAAGCATTTGAGGATGCAGAAGAAGAGTTCATGGATGAAGAATACATAGGTGTTGCAGCCATTCCCAAGCATGAAGATGATGGAGAAACAAAGATAAAGGACATGATTTTAGAAGGAGAAGATACTGAGTTGGTGTCAAGATTGCATGAATAAATTATTAAGGATGGAGTGCTTTTGGAAACTTACAAAGAGTTGAAGAAAGATGGAGGTATTGTGATAGATTTAATGTATCATTTCTTTGTAGTACTAATATTTTGGACGGGGAAAAATTTGAAGATCAAGATACAACAGATAGGAGAAGGACAAAGGGAGATTGTAACACTTCAGTGCAAGAAGAAGCAAATTCCAGGTGGAAATACAAGATGGAAGAAATTTGGAATAGACCAACTCAAACCAAAGGTAAATATGAAGGTTGCAGGGTATATAAGACTACACGAAGGAGAATATAATCCAAGAGGACTTGGAATTCTTTTTGGCCGGAGAGAATGGTGCGGGTGCACCCAAGCAAGAATATGCCTACAAGAGGCAACTTCAAGTTTTTGAATTTGATATGATGTCCTAATATTTTAATAAGGTCTATTTGTTAATTTTAAGGTTGTTTTAGGTCATTGGTAATAATTTTGGAGTCATTAGGCATTATATGTAAAAATTGCAAAATTTGACAAAATGTTGTCAAAGCAACATTGCAAAAATGCAAAGAGATGTAAAATGAAGGAAGGTGAAGAGTTAGGTAGTTGAAGAGGAAGTTATAGGAATTGGTTTGGTTATTTAAATCAATTAGAGGCTTCACAAACTTCAAGGAAGGTTTGGGGATGATGTAGGGGTGTGGAAATTAATGAAAAGTTCAGATTTTATGTATTTTTTCAATAAATTTTCTGATTTTAGGCCATTGTATGGCCATATACTTGCAAGAAACCTCTCCTACTCTATTGAAGGTGATATCCCTATGAATCTAATTTAATGTGCTTTTTATTTCATGAAAAAATATTTAGTTTTGTGAAAGTTATTTGGAAACTACTCCAAGCGGCTAAAAACCTGATCTAGGGTTGGTAGTGAGCAAATAAATTGCATATCTTTCATTTTAATGGATGGAAACTATTAATTTTTCATTTTTAATTCTATTTTTACGTGTTATTAAAGTTTACCAAGTGGCAGATTCTGGTGAAGAGTACTCGAGTTGATTTCATGATGCCCTAGGTCTGAAAATTGTGCAAAATTCTAGAAATTGACAATGTGCAGTCAATATTTTGTGTTTTGATGATGTAAAAGGCACTCTCCTTTGGTGAAAGTAATTTGAAAGGTTGTATTGGTAAGCCTTGAGCCCTCTCTAGATATGAATAGGTGGATTAAAATGACTTGTGTGCATTTATCTGTTGGTTTGTGCATGACAGATTGTCACAATCCTATTTTGGAATCAAATTTCAAGGTTCAATGTAAGTGTATGGTAAAATATCATGAATGTTGGTTGGGGAATGGTCTAAGATGGTTGTGCAGACTTATTTTCATTTTTTTGTGGCATTAGGAAGGAGAAATGGGCTTGGAAATGTGAAGTTGTTTGTTGGAGTGGTCTAAATAGGCCTAATTTGCTAGTTTGGACATACCACTTTTGATTGTTTTTATGTTTGGGTTGTATGAGTTGATGTAAGGGTTTGAATTAGTCAATTTGATGTTGCTAAGGTGGTTTGTGGATACAACAAGTGGTTATGGTTCCTTGTTCTCAATTTGGGTGTTGTGAACCTAGTTGTTTTGTGAAGGAAAGTTGCCTCAAAAGAGAAGTTTTCTGATTTTTTGCCAAGAGCATAGTGAGTTGAGTTGCTTGATCCCCTACATTGCATCAGTTTGGTATCAGAGCTCAAAAGGTCTAGGCTAGAGAAAGTTTGTGATTTGTGTGTTGTGGTTGTTTGCAGGTTGGTGGCCAAGAGATTAGGTAGAGGAAAAGTGGAAAGACCTAGGTGAGGCAGTGAAATTTGAGAGAGATTTGAGAAGAAAGGAGAAGCTTGCTTGAAGAGAAAAGATGGATATGTTAAGAAGACATTTTCAGGAAGAGGAAGAAAGGAAAAATAGAAAGAGGCAAGAAAAGTTTGACAAAGAGATAGTTGAGTTGAAGCAGGCTATGAGAGGGTTGGATACAGAGTTTCAGGAGTTCCGGATGAAGATGGAATAGTTGATAAGTTGGAACTTGAAGTTCAACAAAAGAGTTACATGGACCATTAAGAGAATTTTCAAAAGGAGAAGGAGAATAAAGAGATTAGAGGAAGAAGCATTTGAGGATGCAAAAGAAGAGTTCATGGATGAAGAAGACAAAGATGTTGCAGCCATTCTCAAGCATGAAGATGTGTTATCATGGAGTCTAGCAGTGCTCATTCCACGGATAACCCCCCTACGAAACTTGTACATTTCCTAGGTTCGTGAAGTTTAAGCACGCAAAATGAGGTGATTTTCAGTCCACATCGAAGTGCATTCCAAAGCTTCAAACAACTAGTTTGAGAATCCCCCTACGTTCACCTCGTGAAGACCTTTGAAACGAGTATCTTCGTGACCTCTCACTGTTGATACTTAGTGAAATTGGGAAAAGTGCAGTTGTCTCAAAAAACAGTGCTCCAACCCTTTTTGAAAAAATGACTAAGTGTAAAAAGTGCAAGGGCGCTAAAATTCAGTGCCACTGCAATTAAGTGATTTTTGTAAAGTGCAATGACACTGATTTTTAACGCCTTTGCACTTGTTTTCCAGACTTAGTCATTTTTTACGCCTTTGCACTTGTTTTCCAGACTTAGGTGCAATGAATTTTAACACCTTTGCACTTTTTCCAGACTTAGTCATTTTTTGTGTAATGGTGTTGAATTTTAGCACCTTTGCACTTTTTCCAGACTTAGTCATTTTTTGTGTAATGGTGTTGAATTTTAGCACCTTTGCACTTTTTCTAGACTTAGTCATTTTTTGTGCAATGGTGTTGAATTTTATCACCTTTGCACTTTTTCCAGACTTCGTCATTTTTTGTGCAATGGTGTTGAATTTTATCACCTTTGCACTTTTTACAGACTTGGTAATTTTTTGTGCAATGGTGCTGAATTTTAGCACCTTTACACTTTTTCCAAACTTAGTCATTTTTTGTGCAATGCTGTTGAATTTTAGCACCTTTACACTTTTGGCAGTTTTAAACTTAGTCTCTTCAAACTTGCTCTATTTCCATTCCAGACCCCATTTCTTCGCTCCTTTGTCATGCCTAGTTGCTCATTTCACGCTTGCTCAACATCATTTCTCACTTCATGCTTCCCAATGCTACCTTTTTTGCTAACGCCTATTGATTCACCATCCTTGCAGTTTCTCTCTAGATTTCATCAAGTGATCCTAAAGGTGACATCTTCTGATCCAATGAACTATCCCAGATCTACAAAGAAGCCGTTATGCAAAAAGTTGAGGATGATAGTTTTTCCCAAAGCCTCAATACATATCATTTGCAATATATGGTTGACACTTGATAATATCAAGACGCATCTTCTTGGGTGCAATAAAATCCATTCATTTTCCAGAGGGTCGATCACAAGAGCTCACACCCTTGTAGATTACACAGTCAGCCCAGATGATGCACTCATACAAGAGACCAAGAAGAAGTATGAAGACTTCGCGCCCAAAGCAAGGAACCATGAAGATTCTTGATCTCCGATGTTGAACATTTTGATGCCTCCCTTTATGCATCTTGTAAATAGTTTTTGACATCTTAAATGTCTTTTCTCGAAGTGTAATTGCACCAAAATTTTGAGATGTAATTTCTTGAAGACAAATTACATTTTGACTTAGTCAAAATTTTGGTGAGGTTTTCCTAAATTAACTCACCTAACTTTCCTAGATTTACTCTTCCCTCTCTTTTATAAATATGAGGGATTTCTATTGTAATAGTTATCCTTTAGTTTTTGCAACAAAGTGCTGCTCAATTTGCAACAAATTGTGAAACTTTGTGTTCATGTTTTGTGAATCTAAATCTGATCAATAAAGGAAGAAATTGCATACTAGAATTTGTGTTGGATTGATTGTCTCTTGAATTTGATTGAGATTGGTGGTGATTAGTTTATGAAATCTTAAGGACTTTAAGTGATTCTTGTGGACTTTGTGTCACATTCCTAACTTGAATTTGTGTTTATGTTTTAATGTTTTGGTTGAAATATCTACAAGACTTTGAGCTTGTAATCTCTCATGTTGTTCGAATGAATTGTTGCATCTAAGAAGACTTTGTGCTTCTAATGTGACAAACTATATTTTTCTCACATATTTGTAGTTGAAAAGACTACGAAACGACTTTGCGCCTTCGTGAACCTTACTTGTTTCCATTTTTCTTTTGTTATAATCTTATTTGATACCTCTAAGCTATGATTTGCCAAGATAGGGAATCAATTTTACTACTTTTGGTAAGTTTCTAGTACTTTGAATTGAATTAAGAACGTTTTCAGCTGTAAAGCATTATACACATCTTCTCTGAAAAAAGAGAATGATGAATGCGACACGCACCCCCCACTTCCTAAATACTGTAAATATTTTGTAAATACTCTAGTTGGTTTCTAATTGTAAGAAGGGAACCTCCCCTTGTTGAGAGGAGAGATTGAATCTCACATAGTTGTGGCTGAAGTTCTAGTTGTGTAATCTATTGAAAAAGTTGATTACATAATTTTCATCCAACATTTTTTTGGTGACTCCACTGGGGACACGATACGCATTCGAAAGCCTCGTGCTTTCTTTTGAAGTATGCCCGTGTCCTTATTCATTGTAATTTATTTTCTTGTAATTTTTTCAAGCTTTCACCAAGGACATGTAAATGGCTAGTGAAGGTCCTTGGGGAAATGCTTTTGGTCCGTTGAGTCTAGCTCTACCCCTACATGCTCTTCCTGAAGGCTCATGAAAGAACTTTCCCAAGTTTTTTGGTGATGGACAACAACATCTTAACGAGCATGTTGCTGCTTTCTACATTGCTTGTGGAGTTCATGGTGTTGAATACGAAGATGTATCTGTAAGGTTGTTTGTAGAGACTCTCCAAGGTGTCACTGCAAATTAGTTTTATCATCTAGCACCAAGTACCATTATAAACTGGGCAACTCTCATAGCCAAGTTTGAAGGAAGGTTCAAACCTCCTGAAGACGCTCATGCTTTGTTGGCTCACCTCACCTAGTTTAAGAAGGAATCTCACATGCCTATGCGCGAGTTCATTGCTCACTTTAATAAGTTGACATGAAGAATTCCAACTGTTGCTCAACCTCCAGTTGAGAATTTGAAATGTTTCTTTGTAAATGCTCAAGTTCTAGAGGTTGGTTTTCTATTGAGAAGAGTAGCCCTAGCTACTCTTGCAATTGTACAAACCTTGGCGATAGAAATTGAAGATGATCTCATTCTTGTTGGGAAAATAAAAATTGAATCAAATGAATCTGAAGAAAGCCCTTCTTTGGAGTTATTTTCTTCCATCACAAGGACAGATCCTATGGTGCAAAGGTTGGTAAATGAGCTACTTGTCCTAAAAAAGCATCTAGCTCATAATTTTTTTGTTGGGAATCAACACAAGTTATCTTCACCTCCGAAGAGGTTTTCTCTTGAGGCACCATTAGTAAAAGCAGTAGCGAAGCATCCTGACTCCAATCCAACAGATCTCACTATTCTCTTCCAGGAAAAGGAAGCAGACATAGCTGGCGACTCCCATTTCTAGTTTATGCAGTCTCAAAAAGCCATTGATGAAAAGCAGAAGGATGAAAGTCATTTTTCTGGAGTTCAAGTGAATGAAGACGATCTTGTCTTGAGATCTGAAAAGATGGACATGCATGAAGGTCTCAGTCAAGTTGAAAAGAATGCATCTTTGTTTCGAGGTCATGAACTTGAACACGTGTTGCATAAAAGAATTTCCCAAAGGCATGATGAGGATCTTCTTATAAATAATTTAGATTTTCCCAAGTTTGAAGATGGTGAACATCTTATTGAGGTATGCAGTGCAGTCATATCTTCATCTGAATCACATGAAGGAGATCATTCCGATCAGCATGAGGTTGCCATGGTTGATGAATCAGATGTTCAAGTAACAACTAGTAAGAAGCATTCAATCTTTGACAGATCAAGGGAATCTCCCATAAGACATCTTGCTTGGTTGGAGGCCAATGGGAAGACAGAGGTTCCACTTGCACCTACGCGTGAAGATAAACTTGAGGATGCAACTAAAGATGTATTTATAGATGCACAGGAGTAGTCTAGATTCGATGATTCATTTTGGAGTAGTAGTATATCTGATATATTTTCAGAGGTAGTTGAACTTGTTCATTTCTTTCATGAAGCAATGCCTCAACTTCATCTATATGTAGCTGCTAATGATCATGGAAGGAATTGCAAGCTATTAAAGAAAGGAAACTATTTTGTTGAACCTGTGAACAGTTTCATTTGAGAAGGTTTCATTAATGGCTAGTTTTAATTAGGTAGGTTTTACCTTTTCAATAAGTGCATTGCATAGGTTTGCAATTTGTTTTCATAGATTTGTTTTTGTCATCGTTGCCTGACTCTAAGCCCAATGGATGGATAAAGGCACTTGAATTCTGGAGTTCTTCTCCCTTCATTCATTTTAAAGAATGGTTGAAGGAAGATTCCTAGCAAGAGCCAGCTATTATCACAAAATCTATTAGTGCTCGTTCCACAGATAATCACCCTACGAAACTTGTTTGTTTCCTAGGTTCATGAAGTTCAAGCACACAAAATGAGGCAATTTTCAATCCATCTCGAAGTGCATTCCAAAGCTTCAAATAGTCAGTTTGAGTATCCCCCTACGTTCACCTCATGAAGACCTTTGAAATGAGTATCTTTGTGACCTCTCACAATTGATACTTAGTGAAATTGGGAAAAGTGCAGTTGTCTCAAAAAACAGTGCTCCAACCCTTTTTGAAAAAATGACTAAGTGTAAAAAGTGCAAGGGCGCTAAAATTCAGCGCCACTGCGCTTAAGTGATTTTTGTAAAGTGCAATGGCGCTGATTTTTAGCGCCTTTGCACTTGTTTTCTAGACTTAGTCCTTTTTTTGTGCAATGGTGTTGAATTTTAGCACCTTTGCACTTTTTCTAGACTTAGTCATTTTTTGTGCAATGGTGTTGAATTTTAGCACCTTTGCACTTTTTCCAGACTTGGTCATTTTTTGTGCAATGGTGCTGAATTTTAGCACCTTTGCACTTTTTCCAGACTTAGTCATTTTTTATGCAACGGTGCTGAATTTTAGCACCTTTACACTTTTGGCAGTTTTCAACTTAGTCTCTTCAAACTTGTTCTATTTCCATTCCGGACCCCGTTTCTTCGCTCCCGCATTGTTTTCCGTGCCTAGTTGCTCATTTCATGCTTGCTCAACATCTTTTCTTGCTTCACACTTCCCAATGCTACCTTTTCTGCTAACGCCTATTGATTCACCATCCTTGTAGTTTATCTCCAGATTTCATCAAGTGATCCTAAAGGTGACATCTTTTGATCTACTGAACTATCCCAAATCTACAAAGAAGTCGTTATGCAACAAGTTGAGGATGACAGTTTTTTCCAAAGCCTCAATACATATCATTTGTGATATATGACTGACACTTGATAATCTCAAGTCGCATCTTCGCGAGTGCAAGAAAATCCATTCATTTGCAAGAAGGTCGATCACAAGAGCTCACACCCTTGTAGATTACACAGTTGGCCCAGATGATACGTTCATACATGATACCAAGAAGAAGTATGAAGACTCCACGCCCAAAGTAAGGAACCATGAAGATTCTTGATCTCTGATATTGAACATTTTGATACCTCCCTTTATGCATCTTGTAAATATTTTTTGACATCTTAAATGTATTTTATCGAAGTGTAATTGCACCAAAATTCTAAGATGTAATTTCTTGAAGACAAATTACATTTTGAATTAGTCAAAATTTAGGTGAGATTTTCCTAAATTAACTCACCTAACTTTCCTAGATTTCCTCTTCCCTCTCTTTAATAAATATGAGGGATTTCTATTGTAATAGTTATCCTTTAGTTTTTGCAACGAAGTGTTGCTCAATTTGCAACAAATTGTGAAACTTTGTGTTCATGTTTTGTGAATCTAAATCTGATCAATAAAGGAAGAAATTGCATACTAGACTTTGCGTTGGATTGATTGTCTCTTGAATTTGATTGAGATTGGTGGTGATTAGTTTATGAAATCTTAAGGACTTCAAGTGATTCTTGTGGACTTTGTGTCACATTTCTAACTTGAATTTGTGTTTATGTTTTTATTTTTTGGTTGAAATATCTACAAGACTTTGAGCTTGTAATCTTTCATGCTATTCAAATGAATTGTTGCATCTAAGAAGACTTTGTGCTTCTAATATGAAAAACTATATTGTTCTCACGGATCTGCAGTTGAAAAGACTACGAAATGACTTTGCGCCTTCATGAGTCTTACTTGTTTCCATATTTCTTTTGTTATAATCTTATCTGATACCTCTAAGTTGTGCTTTGCCAAGATAGGGAATCAGTTGTATTGCTTTTGGTAAGTTTCTAGTACCTTGAATTAAGAACGTTTTCAGCTGTGAAGCATTATACACATCTTCTCTAAAAAAAGAGAGAATGATGAATGTGGCACACACCCCCCACTTCATAAATATTGTAAATATTTTGTAAATACTCTAGTTGGTTTCTAATTGTAAGAAGGGAGCCTCCCCTTGCTGAGAAGAGAGATTGAATCTCACATAGTTGTGGCTGAAGTCCTAGTTGTGTAATCTATTGAAAAATATGATTACATAATTTTCACCCAACAAGATGAAGGAGAAACAGAGATAAAGGACCTGATTTCAGAAGGAGAAGATATTGAGTTGGTGTCAAGATTGGATGAAGAGGTGATTAAGGATGGAGTGCTTTTAGAAACTTACAAAGAGTTGAAGAAAGATGGAGGTATTGTGATAGAGTTATTGTATCATTTGTTTTTAGTACTAATATTTTGGGCAGGGAACAATTTGAAGATAAAGATACAACAGATAGGAGAATGACAAAGGGAGATTGTAACACTTTGGTGCAAGAAGAAGCAGATTCTAGGTGGAAAGACAAGATGGAAGAAAGTTGGCATAGACCAACTCAAACCAAAGGTAAATATAAAGGTTGTAGGGCATATGAGACTACAAGGAGGAGAATATAATCCAAGAGGACTTGGAATTCTTTTTGGCTGGAGAGAATGGTGTAGGCGCACCCAAGCAAGAATATGCCTCCAATAGGCAACTTCAAGTTTTTCAATTAGATATGATGTCATAATATTGTAATAAGTTCTAGTTGGTCATTTTAAGGTTTTTTTAGGTCATTGGTAATCATTTTGGAGTCATAAGGTATTATATGTAAAAATTGCAAAATTTGACAAAATGTTGTCAAAGCAACATTGCAAAAATGCAAAGAGATGTAAAATGAAGGAAGGTGAAGAGTTAGGTAGTTGGAGAGGAACTTATAGGAATTGGTTTGGTTATTTAAATAAATTATAGGATTCAAAAACTTCGAGGAAGGTTTGGGGATGATGTAGGAGTGTGGAAATTAATGAAAAGTTCAGATTTTTTGTAGTTTTTTCTAGAATTTTTTTCATTTTAGGTCATTGTACAACCATATACTTGAAAGAAACCTCTTATCCTCCATTGAAGGTGATATCCCTATGAATATAATTTAATTTAATTTAATTTTTGTTTCATGAAAAATTATTTAGTTTTGTGAAAGTTATTTGAAAATTACTCCAGGCGGCTAAAAACCTGATCTAGGGTTGGCAGTGAGCAAATAAATTGTATATGTTTCATTTTAATGGATGAAAACTCTTGATTTTTGGTTGGTAATTATGTTTTGATGTGTTCTTCAAGTTCACCAAGTGGAATATTCTGATGAAGAGTACTCGGGCTGATTTCATGATGCCCTAGGTCTGAAAATTGTGCAAAATTCTGGAAATTGATAGTGTACAATCAATATTTTGTGTTTTGATGATGTAAAAGGTACTCTCCTTTGGTCAGAATGATTTGAAAGGTTTTATTGGTAAGACTTGAGTTCTTTCTAGATAGGAATCAGTGGATTAAAAGGATTTGTGTGCATTAATTTGCTGGTCTGTGCATGACAGATTGTCACAGTCTTATTTTGGGGTCAAATTTGAAGGTTCAGTGTAAGTGTATGGTAAAATATCATGAATTCTCATTGGGTAATGGTATAAGATGGTATTTTAGACTTATTTTATTTTTTTGTGTCATTAGGAAGGAGAAATGGGCTTGGAAATGTGAATTTGTTTGTTGGAGGGGTCTAAATAGGCCTAATTTGCTAGTTTGGACAGACCACTCTTGAATGTTTTTATGTTTGGGTTGTATGAGTTGATGTAAGGGTTTGAATCAGTCAATTTGATGTTTTTAAGGTGGTTTTTGGATACAACAAGTGGTTATGGTTCCTTTTTCTCAATTTTGGTGTTGTGAACCTAGTTGTTTTGTGAAGGAAAGTTGCCTCAAAAGAGAAGTTTTTTTATTTGTTTCCAAGAGCATACTGAGTTGAGTTGCTTGATCCCCTGCATTGCATCACTAATTTATCTTAATGACCCATTTTGAGGACCTCTTGATGATATCTATCAAAATTATTTGGAGAGAAAGGAATGGGGCATCGATCATTATCTTCTGTTTGTTGTGCTTGTGGGTATTCTTGTAAAATAATCTTGGCGTATACTTGCTTAGTTTTGTGTAGGAAGGTTGTTTGGAGAAAGTTGTTGACTATTGCGTATGCTCTGGTCCAATTAATTCTAAACTTCTAATTTACATTCCAACAAGGTTTCCATTTGTCAAGATGTGCATGAGAACTATCCTATCTATTTGTCGAGTCGAAGTCCATTACACTAGATACAATGTCGTCTTGGTTATTAATACCTTCATGCATTGTGTCTATGTGTTATATCAAACAATAAGGAATGACAAAAAATCCCAATCCAAAGATATGAGCAAATCATCATCATGCATTTCTCATCACTATCTCTAATAAAGTCTCGGTGGATCATAGACTTGTTGGATCTTTTGAAGCAATCATCAAAATCAATGGTCAATCCTATTGTTTCTTCTATCCTCTCTTCGTGCTAACCTGGTATCATGACAGTCAATAAAAACATCATCAATGTATCCATCCTGCATCCACAAATCATCAACATGCATACGTCTTGCATCATCATTATCATTTAAGTTGTGACGAATAATATATATTTGTTATTCTAAACATCTTAAATCGTTGCATCACATCTCATAAACATTGCATATCAAATCATAAGCATAAAAATTTTCATTAGCCATCCATACATCCAAACGCATACATCATCACATCATAAAAATGCATAGAAAATACACAAAAATAAATGCATCCATCCATTCATAAGCATGAAATAAAGTGAACACATCACATCATATCGAATTTGTATCATTATATATATAAAAAAAACTATCATGGTACAATATCTGAATCATTGTATGTATATCGATCATAAATACATATCCACGAGGCTATCAAAAAGGAGCCCATGAATGTATATCTGTATAAAAGAATCAGGCAATGATCAAAAGTGTTTGTACGCACAAGCTAGCCTTGATGGTTGCTCCCCTCTCTAGCCTATCTCTCTAGCTAATCCTTTGCTCTCAGGTGTACCCCACTCCTTTGGGAATAATTTGGCTATTTGAGTTCCTATGGGACATCCTTGTGATAGTGCATCCTATAGTAGGTTGCCTCAGTCAAAACCTCTCTATATAACCTGGCAGACACTGTCTGCCCTTGAGCTGCAGCTATCATCATCTCAAGTTGTTGACGTCATCTAACCTCCTGAGCTAGCTGCATCTCTGCAGTCTATCCAAGCTATCACTCTTGGTATCTCTTGGCTGTCAAGGCCACTATCTACTACTTATCCTGGTCTCTCTCAATAGTGATCATCAAAACCTATTGGCGGGCCTGATCCCTCTCACTTGTAATGGTTTGAACCTATAGTTGTAGATACTAAATCTATAAATCTCGAGGGTCTGGCCTAGGTGGAGGCTGTTGCTACGAAGGCTACTACTGTGGAGATTGCTAATCCACTAATAGTGCTCCTAGAATCTCCCCATCCTAGCCATCATGTCCATCTTGTCCTCTTGCTCTACTTCTGCCTCTATCTGCACCCCTCCCTCTCAGTCTCCCTCGTGGAGGAGCACTCGTTGGATCTATCAACCGGAAAGGGGGTGTGAAACATGCATTGTATGCAGACGTCATTTGAGTGTCCATCTATCCCTAATCATAAGCCCATGGCTGGGCCACCAACTGTCGAAAACCCTCAACCACCTCAGGGCCTAGGATCATAGGTCCCCATGTAGGCACCTCTCATGCTAATCTAGCAAAGATGGCTCTATATGCATCTTCTAGCATATCCTACCTCTCTCCAAACTGTTGGGCCACCCTATCTGGAAGGTATCTCTCAATAATGGTGTGCTCTCAACCCTACATGTATCGAGTCTGTCAAGCGAAGAAGAGTTGTTGAACATCATCATACCATGTTGGCATCTGAAGCCAAGGTCACCATCTAAAGATTGTCATATCATCAAGCACCTTGCACCAATAAGGAATCCCAAGTTGCCATGTATGTTGTAAAGTAATGGAGCCTCTATAGCACCAAACCACTGGATCATCTGGCTCTACATGAGCCATCTAGATAATCAATTGAAGCACAACGATGTGCTCCCAAGCCCAAATATGTAGCAAGGTAACCCCTGTGTTGATCACTCTACCATCATAGTATATGAAATCGTGCATATCATGATACAATGTGGCCAACATCACTTACCCCCATGCAAACAATGTCCTCCTATAGAGCATCCTCTGCCACGCTAGGCCCCATCCTAGGATAAATCCTCTACTTTGTCAATTAGGAGCAACCAAACCTGAGATGATTGTGGCAATGATCAATTTGAAAGTGGGCACTTGATCTTTGTACATCTCGAGGTTGATTTGTGAAGTGACTAGAACGATGTCCTCTAGCTCCATGACCTCATGGCAGGCATCATCACCAACATTAGAGTCGTAAATCACATGCTCGCCATGTATCAAAAAATGCAATATCCGCTATACATCATCTAGTGTCATTGAAATCTCGCCTGTGGGAAGGTGGTACGACGAAGTTTCATTGTGCCATCGCTTGCACAACGCCGACATCATAGCCAAGTACGTCCAGACAACGAGCATGTACGCGATGTACCATAGACCAATCTCCCACAAGTGCTCTTGTCACAACTAAGATAAATCACCAAGTCTCTCCAAAACTATGGGTCGATGCTCACAGGACATCAAAGGTGGGATCACCTCTTGCACCCATGAAGCGCATGATGTCAAAATTCAAAATTTTTTTGGCTAAGTTTGGAATTTTTTGCTCCAAAATGACAATAGTGTCACTATTTACGATAGCATCACTATAATACAAATTTCAAATTGTGACACTTGAGACATTCAAATTGCAAATCGCAAATTGTGTCGCCAGAAACACGTGCGTCGTGATCTAAACTTTGGAAACCCTAACCTTAATTTTCAATTTGAGAAGTGTGTCACTATAAACATATGCGTTGTAATTTAGAAATGGAAACCCTAATTTTAAATTTTGAATTGCATCGCAATACACATATGCATCGCTAAAATTCAAATTAGTGTTGTCGATTCTCATTTTACCATTGCTCTACACCGATGCTGCCAAAGTTTAAATTTCAAAACACAATAAATGCATCAATAAAGTCAAATTTCAAATCAAGTTTTGAATCACATACCAGTGGTCCTGCACCTGGAAGCCTCTAGTGCTCTTGAACTTGGTCGGAAATGTGTTGTGGGATCACATGTCGCACCATCTCGTTAGAGGGTCAGAGCTCAATTTGCAAGAATTCCTTAAGGTGTGAATGCACAAATGAATTGAAAGTGACCCTTCCTCACCTATTTATGCTAGAAAATTAGGGTTTTTTGCCTTAATTTAACCATGAAGCTAGGGTTTTTCATCATTTTCACCAATTTTTCCAAATTGAAGCTTATTTTGCAACATTTTTTGGCATATCTTGCATCCCGGAGCCTTTTCAGTCCCCTGGACAACTTTTCACCTTTGTTAAGAAATCAACCCAAAATTCAAAATTTTCGCCCAATTTCTCGAGGGGGCAGGGAATCAACTTAATCCTTAGTAGTGGGGCATCTAAAAATTAGAAGAAAAATATTTTTTGATTTAAGCAGCAGTTTAAATCTGAAGAGCATCAGTCTTTGAACCGAAGCAATAGGTACCTCGCTTCAAAGAGGGGAAAAATATAGACACTGAAAAATGTCCCAAATCATATCATGCACTTGAATCGGATATACTAACATCATTTCCTCTTAAAACCCATCCTCTTTTCACTTAATTGATTAAATTAGCCTAGCTATTTAATTAATTATATCATTTGCATCTATTAATCTATTTGATCTAATTAGGTTAATTCATCCCCTTTCATGCTAACATTTTGTCCTATTAAATTGAATAAGTAAAATTATTTAATTTAATCCCTAAAGTCCTCTTATTTAATTAAATAACCCTAAGTTATTTAATTAAATATCATATCACTTCCCCTTTCCATTAAATAAATTAATTATTTAATGAATATCCTAATTCCCCTAATTTGCATAATTGAAACTTTATTTAATTATCAAATTACTAATAAATCTAATTCCCCCCACTTGCAAGGGATATTCTCCTTTGCACATTCCTCCAAAAGGGGAATATTCCCTCCCCTTTTGCACAATTAAACTTTGTTTTAATTTGCAAAATATCCTTTTTCTCTCACCCATGAGAATATTCTTCCTCCAATCATTTGAAAAAGGGAATATTCTCACTTAGCTTCATATACAAGTTAATTTGTGACTTCTTGTGCAAGTTAACTTTTGACCTCGTGTACACGTCAAAAGTGTGCTTGTTTGGAAAGAATGAGAACTCTTGATTAAATCTCATCTTGCATTCTCACCCATTGATGAGAATCCATGATCCATGCCTCCAATTTCCTCCATCCTTGACCGTTGATTAGCTTTTTCAATCTCAACCCTCCATTTCTCATTTGCTTTCCTATAAATAAAACACTATTTGGAGACAAATGGATCCATCTTTTAGCATCAAACTTATGTTGTTAAAATCACTCACACTCACACTCATATTTAACTCACATTTAGCATATTTTAGTTTAAATTAGTTGCATAATAGCTTAGCTTCCATTAATGGCTTCCATAATACATCCATTTAGCTAATTAGATAATTAAGGTTTGAATATTTTTAGTTTAAATCTCATTTAGATTAGCTTAGCAATTGTATATCTAAATCATTTAGCATAAAATCATGTTAGATTAGCTTTTACATCATGCTCATTTAGATTAAAATCATGTTTTCATTCACATATCGCAATTGTTTCATTGATTCTCTTCAATAGAATTAATTGAAACAAGCTCATTGATCCATAGGATTGGGAAAGGGTCATCGTTTCACATCAACATGACACCAATCTCACAACGGGATAAGTTTTAGATGGGTTAGAGTAGACATTTAAATGCTTTCGTAGTTTAGAATGCTTTATTTTAATGAATTCCTAGTTTAACTCCAATTCGATTGATCTTGTTTAGATTGAGTATTAGTGGCATGAATATGCTTTGATTCTTCATGGATCAAGCATAATCAGCCTATACTAATATCCTTGGTCACAAAAAGAAACTAAGATTTTAAAGTAGCACCATCCCCGACAATGATGCTAAAAATGTAGAGTTCATTCTAATGTCTAATAAACTTAGTGTAAATCACACAATTCAAGGGAAAACCTAGTTGAACAATCCACTTGTCATTGAAAAGACTTTTATTAAATTATTGACCAGGGCTAGTAGGCTTGTGATGGTACTGGCACTATATGTGCTTTCAAAGACCTGAAGCTACCTAAATTATCCTAGTGAAGGTATTGTACTTACTGAAAAATCATAAAAATACATAACAATAAAAAGAAGTAAAGCTAGTGCTTTGGCTATGGGTACCTACAACATAGTTTGTGACTGAACTACTGTTAATAGGTAAAATGCTAAAACTAACTAGAAACTGACAACTGAACCTATTCTACACTCTGGAGTACCATAAGTTGAATAAATGCAATCATGAATCATGAACAATAATTATTGACAACTTTGATATGAGAATCTATCTTAACTTATTATGTAATTATGAAGTAACTACTTAACATAAATAAAACTTGTAAATGTAGTGAAGGACAGTACCTAGAGTGGCCCTTGCTCAGGTGGTTGTATTCACTAAACTAAACTAAATATAAATCTTCAGATTCAACTCAATCATATCAACCTGAGATCATTCATTACACATTCCAAAAAATCACATGAAATCTTGCTCGAAGATTGTATTAAAAAAAACCATGTTTGAACAATCAACATGTCTGTGTATTAACAACTGGAAACTAAAAAGTGTTTGATAACCAAATCCACAACTGAAAGATTAATCAACTAACTATCCTAAACTCAACTACTGGTTATATAAATGCACAGGGGAGTTTATTCAAAACACAACTCTAAACTGGAAACATTAATTACAACTCCCTAGATATCAGAGTGTAATTAAGATTTAGTTATTCTAACTACAATTGAAAAGAAATAAGAATCCAAATAGGATTAGCAATAACAAAATTAGAATGTGGAACATAGAATCAGTTACGCCAGAATCCTAATGATAGAAGGGTTCTCCTTCTTCAATGCCTGTATTAATTATCATAATGATGCACAATTTTCATTAGGTGTCTCCATGTTATAGTTATTGCACTCGGTGTATTCAAGAACATCCCCTATTTCACTATCCAGGAACTCCTTCAACTGTGGGTTGCATTCTGCAGTTGCTACAGGCTACAATGTCTTCTCTGGTTGCAAGGGGTTACTTCACAAAATACGCACACAATACTAACTACCTTGATTAAAAAAAAATATCAATCATAATTCATACATATTCACATATAAATCATACAACACCATCATATCATAACTACATTTCCATATACTTTAACCAAGTTTAAGGTCTGCATAATAAACATAAAAGATGACATACTGTAGGAATAATTATCTTAGGAATGTCTTCTAAGCAACATAAAGATAACATAAAACTAACTAATAAATTGTCTCATCAGGTGTCTTATCAACAAGTGTTGGTGTAGGAGACTTGTTAATCAGGTAACAAGTAGTGGCAACAACTTCAGCCCAAAACCTTTGTTCTAGATCAACACCACTCAATATACTCCTAGCCTTCTCCATTAGTGTCCTATTCATTCTTTCTACAACTCCATTATGTTGTGGAGAATACGAAGTTGTCTTTTTTCTATCAATACCACAATCTTTATAGAATCTGTCAAAATCATTAGAGCAAAATTCACCACCATTATTAATCCTCAAACATTTTATTTTCTTTCTAGCCAGGAACTCAGCCATTGCTTTAAATTCTTTAAATCAACTGAAAACTTTAGATTTACTCAATATCCAATATGGTTTACCAATTGAAGGAACATCTACAAGACCAAACACATTAGAGTGAATAAGATTCAATACACCACAAGATTTATGAGAACTCGAGTAAAACTAAATACATAAATTTGTTTTCCATAAATGCAATGCTCATAGAAATCAAATTCAAGATTAAAATCATATAACCTTTCAACAAGGTTTTTATTTTTTAAGGTCTTTAGATCATTTTCTCCAATGTGGCCAAGGCTTTGGTACCATAACATAGTTTTCTTTGTAGGTAACTTTGATTTAGAAGAAAGAGCACCCTTGGGTACCCAAAAGACATGACCATCTACTGAAGGTGAAACCCTCACTTCTTCCATAGACTTGCTTTTCACAGAAGTATTATTGCACTCAACAGTGCATGAATGAAGCTTATACAATGTGACATATTTGACACCTCTAGCAATCACCATGGTGCTAAACCAGGGATATGCAACACACTATTAATCCTTTTTATTCTACCATCAGAAAATCTTATTTTAACTTTACCACAACCAACAATGTCTAAATGAGAATCATCACCCTTACCTCCATCAAATTCTTCATATTCAAAAAACCAATCTCTATTAAAGGTCAAATGGAAAGATGCACCTAAGTCAATTAACCATGCATCATTGCCTACATGAGTTTCCAAAGTTGAAATGAATATGTCACTATCTTCCTTCTCGAACTCGGAATTAGAATCAAATTTCTTATTTTTCTTCTTCTTTTCTTCTTTGCAGTCCTTACAAACATGTCTAGGCTTACTGCAATCCAAACAAATAACTTTGGACTTTCTAAGAGACTTAGATCTCCCCTTGGACTTGGATTTGTCATGCTTCTCATTCTTCCACGAACATTCAAGGCCTCCTTGGTACTGATGGATACCTTCCTCCTCATCTCTCTAGAAAGCAAAGAACCCATCACATCTCCACTCTTCAATTTAACAGAAGTACTCCCAATAGCCATAACAAGAGAATCCCACGAATCAGGAAAAGAACAAAGTAGGATCTGACATTTCTCTTCCTTATCCATTTTGACACCAACTAATGCCAACTGAGCCACCAAAATATTAAATACTTCTAGGTGGTTTGTAATTCATCCACCCTCTTCCCTTCTCAAGGAATACAATTTCTTCATAAAGAAAATCTTGCTCACTAAAGATTTAGCTTGATACATCTCACCAAGCTTCTTCCATAGTTTATGTGTAGAGGTCTCTTCATGGACATTGATTAAAATAGAGTCTGACAAACACAATCTTATTAGACCCTTGAATTTATGGTACATAACATCATATTGAGCAGCTTCAGTAGGATCTGTAAGCCTTGAAACATTCTCATCAACAACATCCCACATATCTTGATCTATCAACAAATCCTCCATCTTCAACTTCCACATTTTAAAATTATTTCTAGAAAATTTATCCTCCTCTATTCTCCCTGATGAACTTGCCATCCGAAAAATTCTTGCAACAAGATCACAAAGTGTCTTCTGCACAAGCTCCCACTCAAATCTGGATAAGTTCAAAAAACCCAACAACCCACAATTGAAACCAAAGGTGATCAGGCTCTGATACCACTTGTAAGGAAGCTAAGGTAGCGAAACAACTTCCGACACTAATCTTGAGAGGAGGATAATGTAAAAATTTTACAGATCTTTAACATCTACATAAACTTAAATAGAAATAAACATAAATATCATGCATACCACAATACAATGATTTACGTGGAGAAAACCCTTTCAAGAGAAAAACCCCACACTCCAAAAGTTGCCCAATATATTATTTAGAAATCACAAAGATTAAAATATACTTGCAGGGAAAACTTCTCACAAGAGTAGCACCAACCAAAGATCCTGAGGCAACGCGACCACTATCTGACTCTCAAAATACATCACAACACACATTCGTAATACAATGCCCTTATAAAATAGGGTTTCCTTCTATGGCAATCCAAGCAAATAAAATATTAGTCGTCAGATCTAAGACCTAATGATGAATGGTCTAGATTTGCAATAATAACATATAAATATTTTTTTCCTTTTGGGGGTGTTTCCCTTGGACCCCAACCAAGGGGATGATCCCCTCAAAACCCTTGTGGGGGAAGACCCCCCTGCACCCCCTCGTTGTCGTCAAATGAACAATACCTTATGTATCAACAGTAACTTATGTAATTGCAAGGTTGAGACACATTTTCTCAACGTAGAATAACCCAACCCAGAAGGAATCAGGAATCTTCAGAGTACAAAGTGGGAGACCCAAGTAAGAAGCTAGGAGAGAACCCAAATTACAATTAAGAATTCTTGCCAATTTCACCTGGAGGGTACCTAAAGTATTAAGACAAAACATAGTTCTTTTCGGAAGGTTGATATGTTGACTCGACGCCCTCTCATAGCCTTTAGTAATTTTTTTCAACACCTTGATTTCTCTAACCGAAGCTTCACCCATAACTATAGTATCATCAATAAATTGTTGATGCAAAAGAGGAGAACAAGAAGAAGATGCCTTAAGGCCTTTGAAAGCACCCTCTGCCACAACCTTCTAAATAGACCTATCCAGTGCTTCAACCATAATGATGAAGAGAAGCGGGGAAATAGGACCACCTTGTTTGATTCCCCTCAATCTACGAAAGAAAGGGAAAGGGGAACCATTGATCAGAATAGAGAAGTAGGGCATGAAGACCAATTGATCAATCAACTCCACAAATTTCTGACAGAAATCAAAATGTTGGAGGATCTTCTGGAGAAAATTCTAATTGACCCTATCATAAGCTTTCAGAAGATCCAACTTAAGGAAGAAACCACCATTCTTATTAACCAAGAGAGAGTGAGTTGCCTCATGCACATAAATGATAGTATCCAAAATCTAGCGTCTACGAACAAAACCACTCTGTTGGACATAAATGAGACAAGGAAGGACCACTTGAAGATGGGAATCCAAAACCTTCAACAAAAAAATTATAAGTGACACTGCAAAGGATGAAAGGCCTAAAATCACCAAAAGAGGTCGCACTAGGAACCTTGGGAATGAGAACCAAGAAAGTAGATTTAAGCTCACATAAGATCTTGCCACAACCAAAAAATTCCTTTGTAGCATTAATAACATCCTGAGCCACAATGTCCTAGAAGGCATGAAAGAAAAGAAAAGGAAAGGCATCCATTCCTGAGGCTTTATTCCCCTCAAAGGAGAACACAACTCTTTTGTATCTTGTTTGTTGATGACATGTTTATGTAATAATATTTTGATGTTCTCATGGTCTCATTATTATCTTAAAAAAGATAATCTAAGATATTTAAATGTTTTAAAGCTCTATTTGATGACTCTTTAAACTACCATATACCCTTAATTATCTAAATACAACACACTAAGGTGTAGTGACCCATTTCCCAACATCACATTCACCTAGTTAGACTATATTCAAATTATCCAATCAAAAGTGATCCATTTCTCTAATATTAGTATAGTAAGAGATGTAATATTTGTATAAACCATTTTAGTGATGAAGAGCGCTTTTGGATTTAAGTATGTGAGAATTTTTATATCAATTTTTCAATTCATAATATATGATCCATCATCTAGATGAAGAGGATAGAATGGTCGATTGTAGATGGATCATGTAGGATGACTTGAAATGGGTCAAATTGTTTGCAATCTACCATTCTATCCTCTTCATCTTGGTTATGAATCATGGAGTATGATTTGTAATATTGATGCAAAAATTCTTACACAATTAAATCTAAAAGTGCTCTTTATCATTATGAAACAATGTGAAATTATCTATAACTATCATACATCACTCACCATAATCAAATAATTAGGAAAACTATTAGGTGTTGGAAGGCATATTTAAATTTTCTTGTATGAATTGAATGGTTTAACTCAATAATATTGCATACAAGCTCATTATATAAATTTCCACCTTTCTAAGCTCATAGTTGATAGTAACTAGTGCAAACTAGCTTTTACTAAATACAACTTTCCACCTTTCTAACCTAAAATATAGGGATCACCTCTTTGATAGCTTATGAAGGTATAGGAGAATCATCGTTGTGTCATTTTCCTTGGTAAGCTCTTACATTCATATGAAGTACTAGATCATTTAGGCCACTAATAACCAAATAAGAACATACGCATGACAATAAAAGTAGGGAAGGGTCACAAAGAGGAACAAACAACCTCAAACTATCTTTTCCTAATCTTTTATTACCACACCACCTCTCTTTATCCTTCTACAAATTAATTGTAGATCATGCATTCCCTCAAAAATGTATAAGGATCACAAATAGTAACAATATTTGAGCTCATTGTCTTATCATTTTTTAAGTTATGTTAAATATTATAAAACATGTATAGTTAGTAGTCAACAAATAAATCCAACAAAGCAATAATTGAAAGATAGACCTAATCCCAACCCACAAAAAGTTATAGGGCCTTTGAGGTTTTATTGTGTTCAACAATCACATTACAAAGCTGAAACATATAGGCAATTGAGAATTTATTGACCCCAACGGAAAATAACAAATGTATAAGAAAATATAGTTTTGGAAGGAAATGTAGGCATTTTCTCGACATGCCTTTATAGATTATTTGTAGATGCACCCAATGCTCGCTAGGAATTGTTCGAACAAATCTATACACATGTCAAGCTTATTGTATAGGGCAGTTTACATGTGTGTAATCTTTATGGAGATAGTTAGTTAGAATGCCAATATAGAATTTTTTTAAATGTACCCAATGCTCACTAAGAATTATTCAAGAAAACCTATACACCTATCAAGTATACTATACATAAAGGTCTACACATGCATAATCTCTATATAGTGTATACCAAGCTCTCTAGGATGAATATGCTATGCACCTCATACATTTGGAACTTTGAGCCACTTACTAAATGCCTTCAATAAATGCTATTTGAAAAATTCTTGCATCTTGTACGTAGCTTAAGCCACCACCTAATACAAGTGTTATGGGTGACAATCTCTTTTTATTGAGTCAACTTAACATAGAAAAATCTCTTCACAATTGCAAAATGAAAATATTCTTTTAACTACACAAAATCTTAACAAACATTAGCTAAAATGTTGCCTTGTAATATCATATGATATTTATACTTCTTTTCAATGGTTATAATTATTGATTTTCTACTCATACAACTTTATTGACATACAAGGATACCAAAAGAGCAATATCTCCACCATTAAATAGTAAGTAGAAATAGTAATTTAATTGAAAAGATGAACCTTTTTTTTGTCAACCAAGGGTAATCGATAGGTTAGCCCAACGACCCAGAGCTTAACTGTTTGACAAGGTGAATCCCCCCTATAATCCCTCGAGGTTGCAGATCGAACTCAAACATGCCTACGACTAGGTAAACTCAAGAAGAGAGAATCGATCTTTGAATTGAATAGATGAACTTACAAAAAAAACATACTTATAATAAAAAATAGGCTTATAATAAATATTTAACACACTTGTTAAGAGTTATTTTATAGCCTTTTTTTTTTAAATATATGTTGGTCACACCCTATGTTTGTTGGCATTATATAATACTTTTTGATAATTTTATTTTATATTTTGATATGAAAGAATTGTCACTCGTCAAGACCTTATTGAATAGGCTTTACTAACATGATCCTTATAACCTCCAACCATGAATCAACCTTACACAACACAACAATTTTCTATAACTGAACAAATTAACCATTTTAAATCACTATATATTTTATATTAAGCAGGGGATCTCACCCACAGGGGGCTAGTCTTGCCCTAGCTCGCCCCCCATACTCAAGGTATGGGCTGCTGGACCACTTGACTAGGTCACAAGGATGACGATACAATTATTTATTATAGTAGTTATCGTCCCAATAAAGTGCACCCTCATTTCCACACAAAAAAATAATTGTTCCATAAATCCAAGAGAATTCCCGAAGGAATATGAGAGAATATCTTAATCACCGCATTTGTACGTAAATCAATTACTTATCTTGTCAATTCTCAGATTGAGAAGTCGCACGTCCTTCCTCTGCCACGATATATATTTATTTATATATTTTGTGAACAGTGAGAGAATCTTTGAAAGTTACGAACGCTGTCGCGCACTAGAAACAATTCATTCGCTATTTGCTTTTCATAAAAAAGCAGACAAAGGACAAACTTTGCTTTTCTTTTCTTTTCACGCCTCCCCATTCTCACAGGCATGGCCGCCTTAATAATTTCTTATTACCCCTTTTCTCATTTAGTTTTTCTGCTCTCCTAAACCCAGCCAACTCGTAGGTGAACCGGTAAACCCAGCCAGCTCAGAACCGTGAGGTGTGAACCCATTTCCCCCTCTGACACTAACCGGTGAATTCATGAATGCTAGACTTAGTTCAGATCTGTGAGGGGTGAACCCATATCTTCCTTAATCCACTAGTGCCAGTGGGAGCCACCCCTGTTGCACTAACTGGTGAATTCATGAATGCTGGACCTAGCTGAGATTCATCAGGGGTGAACCCATTTCTTCTATAATCCACTAGTGCTGGTACATGCTATCCCTCTGGCACTAACTGGTGAATTCAAGAATGCTTAATGTATTGATGGGTTTAGTACTCTCATCCAATCAAATACTTATTTGGGTGCTCATCATTGATTCAATGATTCAATGAGTTAGTATATTGTGTCTGTGATTTAGTACAGAAAATAAAATTGATGTCAGATGTATCTTTTACTTCTTTTATACATACTGCACTCTCCTATCCAATCAACAGGTTATTTGGGTGCTCATGGTTGATTCAACAAGTCATTCTATTATGTTTGTGACTTCATATAGATAATAAAATCAATGTCAGATGGATCTTTTAGTTCTTTTATACATATGAGCACTCCCTTATCCAATCACACACTGATTTGGGTGCTCAAGATTGATTCAATAGATCAAATCTATTATGCCTGTGACTTAATACAAATA
This sequence comes from Sequoia sempervirens, assembly GCA_007258455.2. NCBI lineage: Eukaryota > Viridiplantae > Streptophyta > Pinopsida > Cupressales > Cupressaceae > Sequoia > Sequoia sempervirens. Next base: position 243,273,229 of record VDFB02000007.1, on the reverse strand, counting down.
AAAAAATTGAAAGCATGACGGATCTTTTAGTTCTCTCACATATATTTTACATATTTTTCTACATTCACTTTATTCATCTATTTCTCACTTGTTTATGTCTCTACCTCTATTTAATTGTTTGCAAGTTGGATTTAATTGCATTCTATGACAAATTTGCAGTCATGGAGGTGATTCCAATCCTCTAACATATATTTTACATAATTATCTTACACATTTTTCTATTCATCTATTTCTCACTTATTTATGTCCCTGTCACTATTTAATTGTTTGCTAGTTAGATTTGATTTCATTCTATGACAATTTTGCAGTCATGGACGTGACTCCATATAAGTTGTAAAATTGCCCCTTCCTAATTTAAAAATTCTAAAATCAAATTTAATTCACTACCCTCCACTCTTCTGACCACATGGTGGGCACAATTTAATAATATAGACATTTAATACAATTAAAAAAGTGAGACATTTAATACAATTAAAAGCACTTGCATATTATTTAAATATTATTCAATTTGAGGGGATTAATCAAAAAGAAAATATTTGTGACATAAAATACTTTAAAATATTTTAAATGCCATTAAGTCCCAAAACAATAAAATATCTGACATAATGACAATCTTTTAAGATATTTAAATACCACTAAGTTCCAAGACATAACAAAATCTTTGTCACATAATAACAATCTTTAAAAGTATTTAAATAACACTAAGTCCCAACACAACAAAAAATTTGTGACATAATAACAATCCTTCAAGATATTTTAAATTCCACCAAGTACCAAGACATTTAGGACAAGCATTACAAAAGATTGTATATCAGATAAACTAATAAAACAGAATAATACTTATTGTTAAGATGAGTTCAAGACTTCAGTATAGATCTGTGACCACAAATTCATCTCAAATCCACAAACTTGTCCTCTAATTAAATAGTGATTTTTTACACAAATTTTAGATAACTCAGACTCAAAAGATCTAATACCAAATAAATTTCAAATTTTTATATTTTTTGATTAAACTAAGTATCATCATCATCCTTTTTAATCAATTTTCAGAATACAAATACCAAATTACCATTCTCAACTACATTTCACTTACCCATATATTTAACCTAGTCTGATTGTGCTTATTTGTGCATTTATATATATATTTGCATAAGGAAACCTTACTTTCATTCACACTATTGTATATATTTGCAGATAAGTTCTAGGAAGAATCAAGAATTCAAAGATTTCAATTATGGCCGAAATTCCAACCAAAGCATTGTCCATTGCCCTAGCTGTAATAAAAGGGCTTGGAAAAAAACGCTGCATTCAAAACTGGTAACAAAATCAGCAACTCTCCTCAATTAAAAGCTGCAGACAAGGGTATGTATATATGTTGAATCATTGGGCTCTACACTCACTTGGTGAAGGAAGAAATATAGCTGCTCTTCTCTGCTTGGTCACCCAACAGAAGTAGTCATCTTCTCTACATTGAAAAATTGCTTTTCACCACAAAAATAAAGCATTATAAAGCAAAACAGCAACGAAGAGTGAGTGGACTTGTGCAAGGAGAAGCTGTGGACTGCTGCTGGTGGTGGAATTGGAGAACGCTGGTGATGTTGTACCATTGACAAAAGTTCCATTTGCAGCAACTCTGTTCAAAGGAATTTGGGGACAATTGCAAAAACAAATCATTAGTTCAGCATTCCAACCCCTGTGTAACTGATACTCTAGCATTCCACCATTACAGAGAAACCCCTTAGTAACTGTTACTCATACACAAATTCTACAATCAAAGTTTCCATATATGGACATAAATTCTGGTCTGTACAGGAAAGAGTGTTTACCTTCCTGGAAAAATACACGATTCATGACCTGCAGAATATAAACCAGAAAGAATTCAATGAGCTTTCCCAGCTTAGCAACACTTTAGAAATCAAGGAGACAATAAGAGTAATTTTGAAACACCGATGCTAATCATGCTCAATAGTACACCGCAGAATGGTAAAAACTTATATTGAAGACATCTACAATAATTTATTTTAATCATAATATGAACAACCTTGTTGAACTCCTAGATTATTGTCTGTAATTAGCTGTAAGTTGTGATGATTTATAGGAATTCAACTGTGTATTTTAAGTCAATCTTCATCAAGCCATTCATGAGGAATGGTTCATAAGAATCTATTTTTTATGAACCTTAAGGTTCAGAAGAATCTATTTTTTATGAACCTTAAGGTTCAGAAGAATCTATCTCTCATGACCATTAATAGACTGCTACAATCTTTCATAGTTTGATGCATTGTAAAAGCATTATCACTTACTTGAAAATATACTTGTAAGTTGTTAATTTTGATCTGGATCATGGAGCAGACCCAGGAAAATATACAATGGACAGATGTGTGAGAAGATAAGTAGAAAAGCAATTGGAGCGGGAGAGAGAGAAAGTTACTTGGATCCGTTGTAGTTATTGTAGCCATCCCTTTGAAGTCACAAGATCCAGATGCCGTTCCCATTTTGTGGTAGTAGGCATCAAATGCATAAGAAGCATGATCTTGAACGGTATCAGGTTCATAGCAGGGTTGATCCTGGTTAATAGCCGTGCAATCAGCTTGGCCTGGACCACATGCCCAATCCAATGCAGCTTGAAGAAGCTTGGAGTCCGCCCCATCCATTGCTATGCAGTAAGTCTGATTTGTGGTGTCATTAGCAAGCACCACACCCGAACCTGTTAGATGCAGAGTATAAACTGGGGACAAATTCTCAGGATTGAACAGTCCCCAGTTCTGCTCCGAGGTAGCACCGGGTTTCTCATCTTCATTGAGCAGTTCATAAATGTATGTGTTGATAGGGATGCCAGGATGCTTGGGAGTGCCAGTGTTGTTAAGGACATGGCGGACGAGATTGCTGTTATAAGTGTCAGCGTTGTCAACGGTGGCAGCCGGTTCATTGGGGTCCCCCTTGGAAGGCCATCCCGTCTCGCCAACCACCACGGGAATGTTGGTGAAGTTGAGGTCGGCCATTGCAAAGAAGGCGGAATCCACCATGGCATCGAAGACATTGGTGTAGTGAAGCATGGTGTTGGAGTCCACCGCCTCCTTGTTAGGGGGCAGGGGCCGGAACAGGGCATAGTCCAATCCCACCACTCCATTGCCTTCCATGTACACATAATATGGGTAAACGTTCAGCATCAAGTAGGACTCCGTCCGCCTCAGGAAATCCAGCATGGGGACTAACACCGATTTCCAGGTCGCATTGAAGAAGGCCTGAGAGGGCGGGAAGGAGTCCAGGATTATATCGGAGGCGAGGGGAGACGAGACCTTCACCTGCCCATCCAAATTGGCAGCCACCAGAGCAGAGTGAACAAACTTCATGGCCGACACCAAAACCAGGGCAGCATTCGGAAGAGTGCTCAGCACCTCACTGCCCACACAGATGCCTGTGATGTTGGTATCCGGAACATAGGCTGCCACATTCCTATTCACCCAATTGGCCGCCGTCGAGTTTGACTGCCCAATGCCCAACAACTGGTTATTGGGCACTGTTACCACCACCTCTATGCCCGTTCTCGCCAGTGCTGTCAACATTCCTCGATCAGCATCATACAGCCTTACATGCTTTATCTGTTGTGTTTTGAGCAGAGCCACCACCTGTGTTGCAGATGGCATGTCTCTCACCGCCGTCCCTATGTTAACACCCACAAATGCACCTGCCATGTCCCATTCCCATACCCTATTATTCTCAAGTTTTAAGTTTAACCACTCTGTGAAATCAATCTACTCAACATCTGAAACACCACAACAATTAGAAACATAAAATGCATACCTCCTAAGCTTCCAGCAATGGATGAGAAGACGATGGACAGTACCAGCAAGATTGCAGAGTGTAAGCAACGTATAGCCATGGCCACCATCACCGATCTTGCAAACCTCCTCTTTTACCACGATGTAGAGAGTTAAAAACTTAACATTCCAATCAAAATCTTATCTTATTCCACCGGAATGAGTCTCAGATGTATCCCATTGCCCGAGGTATCCCCTCCCAATCGTTGTCTGATTGCCGATGATCACGTGCTTTCTTGTCACACACTCTCTCCTCTCTCCTCTTTCCCCTTACACCTGAAGCCTCTGATATAACCGTTTGACGGCGCTTACCTGCAACAACCAGTTTTAAAGGGTGTGAAACCCGGCGAGCGAGACAAAGAAACGTTCGCCTTAACCCATTTTCCATTACCAATTTCACAACGGTTATATTGTCTGTCTGGGGATTTTCTTACACGCTCGATGACAGCTAATATGTAAGATTTTGCATCACACGGATTAAAAGAACGCCGTAGATTTGACTGTCAGTGTGGCCCCACCGTACCTTAAATCATCTTTTCCGACAAGAACAGGTATATATCTCCACATTCACTATTTGAATGTCTTTATCCCTTGTCTTGCTATCTCCATGTTCACATATCTTAGGTATTCACTATTATATTTGATCTCACTTCCTTTTGGTCTAGGTTAAGTCTATTGTTATGTTTTTTTATTTAAGGTATTCAATACATTCATCTGATATAATTAAGGATCAGAGAGTCACATGAACTATTTTTTTTATCGGATTGATAGAGTAACTAGTAATCGCACCTTCGTGTGCAATGGGTACGCCGAAGATTTGTGGAGATCAATATTTTAATTTATGGTATTATATTTGAAAGATAGAAATTGTAAAATGGGTAGTGTCAAACTTTTTTAAATAAATGGGTAAGCTCTACTATTCATTGCATTCAACAGTGTAGCAGCATCTGCTATACAGTTTTGACATTTTGTCTTTGAAGAACAAAAACCAGTATAATTGGTATTTTTGCAAAGGACAATAAATAGTAAAATGGCTGAAAAATGCGAGGAAATATCTACTGTATAATTCATAAGCTCTGTAAAGAACAGTGTATTAAGATTAACATGTGAAGATGATTTGATCTGTATTGTAGCTATTGTGAAAATAGCTCTAGCAACCATTGCATTTGTAGCTTCAGTAGCAGCTGCTATACATTCAATAGTAAATAAAGTTGAGAGGAAAGCTGTTAGCAGAATAGTGTAAAGAATAAGGAAAATAAAGTTGCCCAAAAATGTATACAATGAAATGAACATAAAAATTTTCACATAAATAATGGCAAGTGAGTTACCTCAAGTTGAATTACCAGGAAAGGTCTGGCAACCATTGCATTTACAGCTGCTATACATTCAATAGTAAAAGAAGATGTCAGGAAAGTTGTAATTAAAACACAAGAAAAGTGATTTGGCTATGTATAGATTCTCAAGAAAAGATGTTGTGCAGTCAATGAAGTGGTATTTAGAAATAAGACATTGCAAGAAGTTCTATCTAAATTGTTTCTACTTAATTATATTTCAATCACAAATTTCATTAAAAAAAATTACAAGCAAAATCTATTCATGGTGAATCAATCTAGCGGGGCAGCCTATGTTCATGGGTTTATTATGCCCATTTAGAGACACATCTATTCAAGGCTTGGAACTCATCCAAGTAAAATTTCAAATGGAGATGGACTTATGAATTAGTGAGGTTCATGCAAATTAATTAGGCTGTGACAATCAACATGTGATGCCTTTGTATCTTACTTGGCCTGATTTTTTGTTACAGATGACAGATAGGTGCATCAGCTAGTAGCCAGTTGACAATCTGATCACTTCATATCTATTAATATCTATTATTAATATTACATTGCATTTGCAAGTTTTGATAGAAATAAGTTAGTTGTAGATTAGTGAGTAAATCTAAGACAGTTTGGATTGGGTCTTTCAAAAGACTTTCCTACCTATTTTCTTGATAAACATATAACCCTATTTTTCAGTTTCCAAGATAAAATAACAGGAGGTTTTGTTCTCTGTTTATTTCTCCATTTTTCTTTTAAGTTCAGTTTTAGTTCAAATCTCAGTATACATAATTTTGTACCCCAGAGATCTTTTAATACACACATGATTGAATACCTAGAGATTTGACATATGAAGTGAAATCCCAAAAATAGGAAAGTTTAACCAGTACCATTAACAAAATTTGCACAAACCTACAAGTAATAAAAAGCAAAAGGAAAGGCTGCCATTAGGCCATCCTCGTAAATCAAAGGTAAACCGACTGAAGATTTTCTTATGGGCAGCAGTAAAACATATTTTCAAGTGAAATTGGTTTGAGGATGATCCAAGTGTTCATTATAGCTTTTACATAAATCTATAAAATTTGTAGATTTGATGGTCCAAGTGTTTTGGATGATTCGCTCTCAAAATTTTCTCCTCAAACTATAAAATACCCAAATATATAAAGCCCCAACCAATTGATCTCATTTACTAATATTGTTTTAAATCTAAATATAGCTTTCTCTTTAAATCAGTAAAAGCACTTTGAAAACCAAAAAACAAGGTCTTTTAGAGGTTGCTCTGCCTCTTCTTCCTTGTTATTGTACATACGGTAAAGTGAAAGCAGATTGTTGGTGTGCTTTCAAATATGTATGGAAGGCCAGGAAAGGAAAGTGAGGTGAGTCATATGGCATTTAAGAGATCCACTATTTTGGAGGTTGCTCTGCTTCCTCTTTCCCCCCTTTCATCGGATGTTCTTCAACAATGAAGTGTTGGCAGGTTGTGAGTATGTTTTGAAAAATGTGGAAGCTAAGAAATTTGGGCTATTTTGCATTAGGAAGAGCTTCTCAGAACTTCAAAAAGATCAAACCCATGGTTTGCAGAGGCCAAGACTTGGGTTATATTTATAACACCTGACAACTCATGTGCTATTTTGCATCTATCTTCCCTTTATCTTTATTATGGTAAATGATTGTAATCTGTAAAGATGTAATCTAATGTAACATGAATAATTTTCTCCTTATAATTTCAGAGAATGAATATGACAATTTTTGTAAGTTTGAAGTGCGTTGTTTATCAAAAGGCCTAAAAGGAGAAAACACAGAATCAAAAGTGACTCCAATTTTGGATGTGAGACAAGAATGGAAAACAATCACTAAAAAGTTCCCACCAAATAATATAAGAAATTGAATCCTTAAAATTGTGTTCTTAAATTTAATTAATTTTGAGCTTTGTAAGACAAAGAATCTGAGTAAACTCAGACTCCTAATCAAGATCAATTGCCAGGATTCAATACTGAAGGCATTACCTCCTAAGAACTACAAAATTTGGTTGGTCAAAACATAAAAGGAAAAAAACTTGAGACTATCCAAATAGAGGAAGGTCCATTAGATCCTTCTCATAAGATGAATGAATAGACATGTTAGACTTGTGATAAGTAGCCAGTTCAAAGTGGGGAACACAATGCAAAGCGAATGCCAATTACAAAACCATCTCTCAAAAAGATTCGGTAGGAAGCTAAAATCTATCCTCATATACAAGCATTGCCAGATCTGGCTGATTCAGCAGCCAGCTTCAATCAACCAACAATCGGAAACATGGGCCTCAAAGTCTTTGATTTCATTTTTTATGCTCAGAGTGGATTTGCATCCATTTGCTAGCCTAATTGCTATTGTGTCGAGAATTTCTTAAGGCCAAAAAATAAAAACAGGAAAAAATTGAGGCGCAATAAGAACAATACCATGCATTGAGATTGAGATGGTTTGGCTAGGTCATTGACCACTGCACCCCTTTCTACAGTGTTTAAAATCAATAATGGCTTGCAAAGTGTAGTTTGAATTTTATAAGTTTTACTTCTATATTTTGCAAAACTCCTGGACCTTAGTCTATTCAAATGCCTTCCTCTACAATTCATTTCTTCCACCCATTGTACCAATTTCCAATATACTTTCTTAACACGAATCACTTCTAATTTCTAAACACTTAAAATGCATTCTAAGTTTTCTACATTTTGTTATCTCTCTTGTTGCTCCAATCCACTAACAGATTCCCATTCCCAATCCGTTGTCTCATTATTATCATCATCTTGCACTCTTTCAGATAGGGCATATCACACAAGGGAAGGAAGGCTGGAAGCGTGCAAATCGACAGCTTGAGACTACACAAAGGCTCCCTTCTATGGCTTCCCCATTTTTGCATTCCTCTCATGCTTGGCATCATGGCATGTCAATCACAAATTGTAAAGAAAAGTCAATTCAAATGATAACGAATGGAGGTAGAACAATTAAAATTCAATATTTATCAAAGCAAAGGTCATGGAGGGTAAGTAACCAACATAAAAAGGCAAGCTCCCTTTGTGAATGGGTGCAAACAGCATTTAAATTTCATAGAATAGAGAACTTATTTTGGTTGCATCATTTGTATGGCATGGAGGTGAGGTGATGCTATGACATTTGGTCTTGGGCTTATGTTGTGACTGCAAGCATGATAGTTGTGCAAGAGTTGGTGTTTTCACTGTCTTTCAAGCATAAACAGGACAATTCTGAAGTAATACTCACCGGTTAGTTAAAAAGGAAAGGCCAAACCTACAAGTAATAAAAAGAAAAAGCAAAAGTTGTCAGTAGGCCTTCCTCGGCTGAAAACTCAAATGTGATGCAATGTGATTCAATGCAATGTAAATCTAATGAGATGTGTTGAACCCTCATTTAATTCTCTCCCAGCGGCAGATGCTTCATTAATACACAACACTGAACTAAAAACTTTCAAGCGTGGTTTTTTTGGGCAAGAATGACTCAGGACGTAGAAATGAAGACGAAGACAGAGAAAAAATTATATATAAAAGAAATACCCCCTAAATTTGTACCGCTCTACCTATATACAGGTGAAGTTGAACGGGGTTTTCCACCAAAACTATAGCATGAAAACAATTACCCAGAACATCTTTATAGATCAAATAAAACATAGAAAGAATTGCAGAGAATTCAAACTAGAGAAAATGACTTACCTCAAGATTCTGCAAAATATTCTCAATGCTCTCTTTCTGTCAACAATCCAAGATATTTTTGACCAACTGTCGTCCCGAGTAAATGCATCTAAGAAGGCAGAAGGTGGATGCAACACACAGGGTACACCAACTGCCATCCACAGTAAATGTGTGGCAATTGCAACTTGTGCGTGCAATGGGTACACCGAAGAGTTGTGGAAGGTCAATTACGAAAAAATTGTGGTCTATTTTTTGCATACATTTGTGTAATACATGAAGCCAATTGGTAGGCCATTTAGAATTTTTTTTTTTTTTGGAGAATTGATAGCTTCAAATCAACTATGCATCCACTTATAGGGATCCAAACATGACTAAAATAAAATCTCTCAATCAGGATGATAATCAGGTTCCATTACAATAGGATCATGTTATGTTTGCAATAGGGAGAGAGGGAGAGAGAGAAAGAGAGATATAGATAGAAAGAGGAGGAGATAAAGGGGGGACGAGGGGGGGGAGAAAGAGAGAGAGAGAATAGGGAGATATATAGAGAGATAAGAAGATCAAGATGGTGATGGGGATGGAGAGAGAGGGAGAGAGATATGTAGAGGACAGAGAGAGATGAGGGGGATAGAGAGAGATAGAGAGAGAGAGAGATAGAAAGATATGGATAGAAAATAGATAGAGGAGTGAGAGGGAGATAGAGAGAAATGGAGAGAGAAGGACAGATGGAGTGAATGAGGTAGAGATAATGATATATAAATAGGCAGGGGGAGAGATAAGGAGGGAAAGAGAGAAAAAATAAGGTGATAGAGCCAAGTAATAGAGAAAGGGAGAGAAATATAGGGGAAAGATAGAGATGGAGATAGGGAGGGAGAAACATGGAGTGTGTGGTATATAAGAACTAGAGCTCGAGATATGGAGAGAGAGAGAGGGTGAGGGAGAAGGGGGAGATATTTATAGAGAGGAGAGAGAAGTAGGGAGATATTGAGAGAGGGAGTGATAGGGAGAGAGGGAAAGATAGGGAGAGATAGAGACATAGATATAACTTGGGAAAGATAGAGGGGGTGAGAGAGATAGAAGGAGAGAGAAAGAGGGAGAGGATGAAATAGAAAGAGGGAGATAATGAGAGAGGGGGAGGTGGAGAGATAGAGAGATAAGTATATAGGATGTGATAAATAGAGAGGGCTAGAGAGGGATATATAGAGTAGGAGCGATGGAGTGAATAAGAGAGATATAATGAGATATAGATAGAGAGGGACAAGGAGAGATGGAAAGATAGAGATAGAGAGGGAAAGGGTGAGAGATAAAGGAGGTGATATAGACAAGTAATAGAGAGAGGGAGAGAGATAGAGAGACCTGGGGAAGAGGTAGAGAGATAGATAAAGAGATAGGGAGAGTGTGTGTGAGTGAGAGAGAGATATAGAGATATAGTGAGAGATATATATAGATAAAGAGCTCAAAGGAATAGAGAGAGAGATAGAAGGCATAAGAGAGAAATAAGAGGTATATAGGGAAACTTAGATAGAAAAACGATAGTCTAGTTTTTAACCAAGTGTTTTGTGCCAACAATCCAAAGATGGCATGTATCTATGGGGATATATCTCTCTACCCATCTCTCTTTATGTCACTCTCTCTAACTCTCCCTCTTATATAAAGGGAAATGTAGATAGACAATTTACGATAGTCTAGTTTTTTTACCAAGTGTTTTGTGCCAACAATCCAAAATGACATGTCTCTACCCATCTCTCTTTATGTCACTCTATTTAACTCTCCCTGATATCACTCTATCTCTTATACTCTATTTTCACTCTCTCTCTCTTTGTGCCTCTCTCTCTATGTGCCTCTCTCTCTCCCTCACTATTAACTTCTTTACCAAAATTTACAAGTACATTTGACATGTCATTTAGTTGTACTAATTGGTAAGTTGGAAATTATAGAGAGAGCACCAATAAAGGAAGCCACTTGGAAATTACATAGGACGTCATTTTTCATCAAGCGTGTATACTAAGTTACAATGTTTTTGTTTGTTGGAGTCCCTCAGGATTGACCTTCTATATATTATTTCACTTCTCTTGTTTGCACTTGTTTATCACCTTTGGGAAACATAAATTCCACTGTGTCAATGTTCCACTTATACCCATACTTGCTTTGCTTGAGTTTCATATACAACAAAATGACTTGTGTAGATATTATTTAATTATATGATATTATTTTGTTTATTTAATTATATGGCTCACTATCATTACTAATAAATAAAGAAAAGTTAGCATTAATAAGTACATAATTTTATAAAATTTTAAAAATATATTTAATAAGTTAGATTATGTAAAATTAAAATAGCATATATAATAAGAAATAAATATAATTTAAATAACAAATTTAGCTTCAAAATTGTGGTTATTCAATTTAAGGGGTGATGATAGTGGAGTACAAATTTAGCTCTCAATATCTCTCTTTCTCTCATTCTCTATCTTTTGAGTTTCTCTCTCTATATATCCACCTCTCTATTTAAATTGGTCTTCCCCTCTATCTTTCTTTTTCTTCCTCTCTCTTGCTTTCTCTATAAATCAATTAAACTATTAGATTTTTATATATTAATTTATAGAATAATAAATATAATTATACTATTATTTTGGAAATAAATTTACATTATATTAAATATAACACACATGTACATATATTTATCAATTTATATATTATACAATATAATATATAATATAAATATAAGTATAATAAATAATATATAAATAATGGTTATAGGAAAATTCACCGTCATCAATTTTTATTACATGGGAAAATTCACTGCCATGACAAATTCACCTAAGGAAAAGTCACCACTAGCAATTCACAATAGCGAGAAATCCATCACATTAAAAATTTGTGATTAATTTTCCATGATGGTGAATCGCTGGTGGTGAATTTCCATGAGGTGAATTTTTTCATGACGGTGAATTTTCTCAAATGAATTGCTGGTAGTAAATTCAATTTTGATGACATAAATAATAAAATATAATATATAAAATAATATTACAAATTTTGTAAGAGTTTTATGGCATCTTTAAAAATCTTTTATTAAGATGGCATTACAATACAAAAATTAAAATTATCAATACCACAACACATTTTACAGTATTATATCGTTATCAAATATTAAAAACTTTATGAATTTAAGAATATACAACAAATTTTATATTAAAAAAACCAAAAGTCAAATGGAGAAGTCTTCGATATAAAATAAAAAAATTGAATGAGTTTAATAAACCAAACAGATAATAAAATCTCATTGGACATTAATACTCTGCTCCAACCAACAACCACTCCAAAAATAAATTAGTTGTATTACATTTATACCGCGTCAGCGTGGTGGACGAGTAAAAAGTGCAGAGTTTGCGGGAAAAATATTACGAAACCCTATGTGGCAGTCGGTGAGGGCAAAACCAGGACGGTAAAAAATGAAGGGAAAAAAAATGGGTGTGCGTAAACCAAAAGCGGTGGTCGGAATTCTCGTAAAAGCAATAAAAAACGGCGAAAAGCAGCCGAAAAAATGGCGAAAACAGTCAAAAAATGACGAAAAATGATGGACGATCAAGATCTATTCTGGATGGTCTTGCAACCTTTTATTAACCGTCGATAGAGAAAGTGAAATGGCAAACTTCATTGAGGGAACACCTTCGGCGTAAAAATAATATAAATTTGTATGAGCATTGTTATATTCATTTTTGAATTTCAATTTCTTTTGTTTTTTACTTTATGATAAATGCAATGATGAAATATGTGATTATAAAATTTTGAAAAATAAATGCAATGATGAAATATGTGATTATGAAATTTGGAAAGATAAATGCTATGATGAGTTTTATGTGATGAGATGCTATATGCATTTAAATGAATTACTGATGAATATGCAAAGATATGATTATGATGTATATGTTAACTGCTAACTACTTAGTTGTTTTGTAAGTGGAATTGCAAGACAGTTTTCTGACGCCCTCCAGAGGGAGAGGGAGAGTATATGTTGAAAGAATGAAGAAGGAACCCTTTAATGTGTTGTGATGCCAACATTAATTGTTGACAGTTTCTTTAATCCAGTGAACAAAATGCAGACACCTTAATCCGATATTTTGGTTTGCAATTGCTCGTGTAATAAAATATGCTTATGAGGTTATAATATGTTATTCCTGACTACTATATGCATCTATGATCAAGATTTCAATGATTTTGGACAAACAGTTTGAAAGTTACAAGTAGCAGTAGTTGGGCATTCAATTTTGGCTTTATATAGTGTAAATGAGTATGTGTAATCCGGTCTGCGTTCCTTCGGTGATTGGAACCAATCTTTACAATTTTGGGAGATTACTTATAGGTGTCAGTACATCATATATTCTAGGTGGCGCATGTTTATATGATCAGATAGATCGTTGGTGTTGATTAGTTGGCTTATTTTGTGATTAGGTCTATTTCCTGGCCGACCTAATGCTTGATATATGTTGTGGAGATTAAATATGTACTGTGGATGTTAATGAGATCTATTTTAGGTCCATATCGACCTAAATTAAGTGTTACACGTTTGGTTTGAGCACGAAGATGTTTTTGATTCAAGTATGGAGCCGATAAGACAATTTTGAATTAATATAGGGCTACATCTAATTAGGCTGACCTAATTGATGTATGGGGATGTATTGGGTATAAATGTAAGACATTTTTGAGATTATATGAGACAAGTGATGTGAGATGAGATGGAATGTAGTGCGAACATGTGAATTTGTATGTGTGTGATCCGTATATCAACAAATATATTATGAGTATTGAGCGATTGTAAAGCAGGCAGTGTTTTGTATTCAAAGCTTCAAAAGGAACTGAATCCAACACAAGGAAGGTGCACCTTGTATCAGTTCACATCTTGGTTGTGTAGTCATTTTTTCTTTTTATCTATCTCTAGCTATGAGCCTTATTGGACAGTGTGTCCTGACAATGAGCCTCTATAATATCTTCTAACCAATTATTATATATTGTGAGCTAATCTTCATCATGGTTTTTCCCTTTTAGAGTTTTCCACATAAAAATCCTAGTGTCCATATGTCATGTGATCTTATGGTTGTTTCATGCTTTCATTCATTATTGCAGTTAGATATGTTTTGATAATTGGATGGATTATGATTAAATGGTTTAATGAAATACTAATTCACCCCCCTCTCAGTATTACAGATGTTCAACAATTGGTATCAAAGCTTGGTTCATTTTAAGAAGCCTAACAACTTGAGGAAGATCTTGGAGGTTGAACACATAGCTAATAGAAAGTATCCTATTCCTCCAGAAGAAATCTCTACAATTGAATACATCAAAGATGACTACATGATTAACACAAAAGAACTTAAAGCTGCTCTTGAAGATCTTGACAGAGTTGAAGGTGAGAACAAAAATTTGAAGGAAAACCTAGAGGAAGCAAATGAACGTGCCAAAATTTTGAGAGAACAAATCAAGGAATTTAGAGAAAGACATAGAGAAGTTGAAATGAATAGTTGAAGCAAGCAAATGAAGACATCACCAGATTGAAAATAGAAGTGGAAGAAAATAAAATAAATGAGGATTGTCTGAATGCAATGGTACAAAGCAAGACTGATGAATGCACAAGACTTGAACAAGAAGTGGTAGCTCTGAGATCATATCTAGAAAAAGCAAGAGTTCATGAGAAAAATTCAAAACAAGTTCTATAATGCTTGATGAACTAATTGCATAACAGAAACCATCTAAAGATAAAGGTGGTTTGGGACTTGAGGAAGGAGAAATCTCAAAGGAAATTAGACCCCTAACAAGATTGACAATCAAAAGAAGACTCAATGCAATGGAAAATAGATTAGGAATCAAAGAAGCAATATTAGAAGACCCCCTATTAATGTAACCAAATGCTCAAATGTACTCATCTTTTAATGGTATTTGTTTTTTATGCAATAAATTTGGACATAAGGCTATAGAATGTAGAAGTAAAATGAATTAGAATATTGGATTTCCATAAAATTATTATTAGGTAAAATGCCTAGATTCAGAGTATCTAACATCAAATAAGGAAGTCATCTAATAATCATTGGATCAAAATCCATTTTCTGATCACCAAGATCCATGACAGCGAGGTGAGAGCATATGACAATTTAAGTCTAATTCCAATGATGAGGTTTAGAATACAATAACATAATTCACAACTTTTCCATAATCAAATATTAGTAGAATATCTAGATTCAAGTATCTAACATCAAATAAGGAAATCATCTAATAATAATTGGATCAAACTTCAGTTTCTGATCACCAATATACATGACGCCAAGTTGAGAGCATATGACAAGGAACTAATTCCAATTTAAAACTTAATTATAAAATTGAAAGAATAAAATGTCATAGTTTACTCCTTTTATAATTTAACATTATGAGATATATCTAGATTTCAATTCAAAGATATAATGATAACAACATAATTCTTAATTTCTATTATTTTATAAAACCAACACATCCACTTTGTAGCGATATTTTAAAACTAAATTAAGAGACGAAAATAAACTCTTTCACTTATTCAGAGATGAGTGCCATCACTTATTCAGTGGAGTAAGTGATGATAAAAGAAGTAAATAACTCTTCCACTTACTCATGGTGAGTTGCATCCACTTATTCAATGGGATAAGTGATGATAAAAGAAGTAATAAATCTTCCACTTATTCAATGGGGGTAAGAATGACCATGAAATTAATAATAAATTCTAATATGATCTAGTTATTTTGATGCTTTTAATAAAACTAAACCATTTCTAATTTAATGTCAAGTTTTCAATTAAAAAATATGTTATTCACTTTGAATTAACTAATCACAACAATCTTCACTCTATACATCCATTAATGCCTCTATGAATTTTATAAAAATGAGAGATCTAAAATAGTGAAATACTTCAACTCTGTGCAATTGTTTAAATAACAAATAAAAGCAATTTATCTTTGGTTGTTCATATTAGGTTGGGCTTAACTGACACACTCTAAGCATTGACTGCTTAGGTGGCTAGGTCTCTATCTCTTTAATCTTGAGCTTTGCCAATGACCTTTCTCGTGTCCCTTTTTGCATTTGTCTTTTTTGTTTCTTGTTCACGTCCTTTGTCGTTGTCTCTATTATGCTACTGTTAGAACTTTAAAATATGCAGAAAGGAAGCCGCTTTGTTTGCAAAGTTTCATCGACAACTATGGAACGAGCATGCTTTGCAATATTTGTCATGGTGAAGCGAGCGGATCATCAGATATAGTTTTTTCTTTATCTGTTGTTCAAATAAGTTGGTTTCTTAATCCCACATGTGTCGAGTGGGAAAACACAATGGAGAAGGGAACTATAAAGTGTATTAAGCATTGTTCAAAATGTGCTACCCCATTCATACAATGTATGATCAACCATTAAAATATATCAAAACTAGTAAAATTTTGTTATATTTAAATTTTTAAGTTTTTAATATTTAATTTTAATAATTATCGATAATTTAAATTATTAAAAAATAATTTTCCAATTTTAATTTTAGAAATAAATTTATTAATAATAAATTATTTATAATTAATACTTAGGGTCAATTAATTTTTTTAAATAAGAATAATAAAATAATGAACAAATTTACAAGAAATTAATAATAAATTATTTATTGAAAATCAATTTTAATTAAAAATATTAAATAATAATCAATAAGAAATTATTAGTTATTAATTATTTAAAATTAAAATTGATGATAAATTACAAACAAGTTATAATTCGACTTTTTAAATTTTGACAACATGATTTATGGTTTTATTAGAAAAGAAATTGTTGGATTTTCACAAACTTGACGTACACAAATGGCAATTTGATAATGATATCAATGTATCACAATTGAGTGTACATGTACATAAAAATATCTAAGACTTCAACATAACCATTTTGTTCATATCCTATTAATTGTGTATTTCATGAAACCACATCTTGTTGAGGCATTTTATCTAGCAACTCCTATGCCATTGCATTAATCCACATTTTCATATATGTTTATCAATACATACATAATTACGATATTTGACCCAAAAAAATGTTTTCTATTATTTTTTGATGGATCTCCATATCCAACTTTAAAGCTTTCATTTCATTAAACATGAGAACATTGGTAAATGTCATTGATTTTGGTTTTATGCCTTCTAATTTCACTTGCCTAAATAACGTAATAGGTTGTTATGTACCTAGTTTGTATTTTAATCTACAAGGTATCACATTTCATGAAATGTCATTTCAATTGAGGCATTCTATCAAATAGTTCTTGTGCCTTGTTAAGGCTCTGACATTTTGCATAGATGAGTTTGCATTTCATTGAAGGAATTGGCTCCACATTAACTGATTGCTTGTGATTGATTTCTTTTTTCTGTTTCATGTTTAATTTGTGATCTTTGTAATTGCACTTGCATTCTACCAAGCAATTCACTAGCATTGAAGCATTAATTTGGTTCACACAAATTACTACATACAACTCTTTGAACATTTTATTTGGAAACTCCTTGAAGCATCAAGTTAGTGAGTGTTAGAGACTAGTATTGAAGCATATATACTAGATATTATACCCATTAACATTCATTTTCATATTATTAACATCTCTCCTAGGTATTCTCCTCTATCTTCCCTTAACTTTCATAGTTCCCAATGTCTACACATTCAACCCATTGACTAGCCTTGTTGATGAAACTAGACAAACGTAAAGCGATTGTTGTATTTGGGATCATGTATGTAGAATTAAGAGTGGTAGTAATAATTTACCTATAGTTGAATATGTGTGTGTGTGAGATTTGTAAAGTTAGTATCAACACAAACCTTAATGAAACAATTTATATTCAAAGATTCAAAGCAAACAAGTTATTCTAATTTGCAACAAACTAAATCTTTCCAAAACATCTCATTGTCCTCTATTCTTAATGATTCTTTTAACCCTTTGGCCCTCATATTTCTATGTGCATAAAGGCTATTAGAATGACACTTAAGAAACGAGATTGGTATTCAACATGCAAGCCAACTATATGCCTACATGAAACTATATGCAAACAATGATGATGAATGATATGATGAGTGGAGGATGATGTTTATGATAAATACACAAATGGTGGTGGATACTACGGTAGTGATCTATATGACTCTATGCATGATTCTACATATGCTCAAATGCAAACTTAAAATGAACTAATCTAAAATGCAACTATGAAGCAATATGTTAATCTAAGATGTAAATGCAAACCAAAACATGATATAAAAACTAGCTATAAGACTCCCAAAATGCTCCAAGCTCCAATGATAAACCTTCATGGTAACTTTACTTCAAATGTGGATGCAAAATACAAGGCCCAAGGGTTGTATTTATAGCCTTTTCCAAGCATATAGTGAGGTGGCAATAATCAACGGTCCAAATTCAAATGAGAAGAATGGATGGTGAAGATGAATAGAATCAAGATGTTGTCCCCTTGACCAAAGAAAACATGCCATTTGGATGGGAGAATCTCTTGACCAATGGGCAACATGCCATTTGGATGGAAGATTCAAGTGTGAGAAGAGAAGACCATGTGCTTCCAAAATTGGTGGAAGTGTGGGAGGAATAAGTCATGTGCTCCAAAATTGGTGGAAGTGTGGGAGGAAATGAGCCATGTGCTTTTTGAAATGAGTTGAGGATAATTCTAATTAAAAATTAGAGTTATTTATTTTCATGTGACCTTGGTGAGGTGGCACAAAAAGTTGTAGAAATGTGCTCTAATTTCTAATTGGATTTAGTGAAGATTAATTAAATAAAAAAAGTTTAGGGAACCTTGTTTATTTAATTAATTTAGATGAATATGATTTGGATTTGGATAATTAGAGAAGGGTGAACAATATAAATAAATTGAGGATTTATTTATACGTAGTTGGAATGTTAATCAAATAGGTATTTAATTAATTAAAGGTGATGACCATTTTTAGGTGTATACATTTTTCCCCTCTTTGAAGTAATGTGTTTACACGTTGCTTCAAAGAAAAAATTTATACCGATGCTCATAAATTTTTTTGATGCCCTAGACGTTGATTTTCAGGTATTGACGGATATACGCCCCCTCGAGAGATAAATCGGTAAAATGTGGAATTTTTGATGTTTTGTCAAGGATTCAACGATTGTGTGATGATGTTGTAGTGATGTGATGATGATCCAACGTTAAACCATTGATGCTTTGATGTTAGATACAATTTATATCTCAAAATTTGATTCTACATTCTCTCCTTGAACAATTTTGATTAATTAAACCCCATTTTTGATAATAAATCCCACCATAATTCCCTCCATTGTCCTTTAAAAGGGTAAAAAGTGGGAAAAGTGAATTCATTTGCACATTGTGAGTTTGGATAATTTGGAGAGTGGGGAGCTAGAGGAGGATGGAGATCCCTTCTCACAAGCATTGTTTTGAGCGCCTTAGTCGCCACAGTCACCCTGTTGTAGCTGGACCTACGATACACATTATGAGAAACCTCCTTTAGTCATTTTCCCGCCTTTTTATCGATGTTTTGAACTTGGTAGATAGGTGTTGTAGGCCATTTAAAGTCATTTTTGCACTTTTGGGGGTTATTTTTGTTGTTTTCATGTCATTTTTGTGAGTTTCTGGGAGTTTTGGCGCCTCTTGTTTCTATTCTAGCACCTTTTGCTTGTGTTTTGGCACTTTTTTTCTTTTGTTGTGGTGCCTTTTGCTTGTGTTTTGGCACCTTTGGGGTCCTAAATGATTCCTTTTGCAAGCTTAACTCATGTTTTGATCCTTTTGACCTTGAAATGACGCCTTTGGGGTCCCAAATGGTGCCTTCTTCTCATTCTGTGGCACCTTTGGGGTCCCAAATGGTGCCTTTTGCAAGCTTAGGGGTTTTTCCCTTGAATGATTCCTAATGATTTTCCCTATTTTTTTTCCTGTCTGACGGTGTTTGATTGATTAAAGTCCTCTCGGTTATGTCAAATGTTGCATTGTTGATGTTTGTTGAGGCTTGTATAATGTTCATGAATCATGTTAGTCGTTGCATTGTTCCATTCAGTGATGTGTTTGATTCATCTTAGTCTGATTGTGTGATGTTCATTTCTTGATTTACGATATAGTTGATGTTTTGATCTCATGATAGGTGAGAGTCAAATGATAGGATAACTTGATGATGTTTCAACCTCATGATAGGTGAGGATCGATGATAGGACTGATGATGCATCGACCTAATGATAGGATTGATGATGTATTGACCTCATGATAGGTGGGGATCAATGGTAGGACTGATGTTTGATCAACCTCATGATAGGCGAGGATCGATGATAATACTGATGCTTGATCGACCTCATGATAGGTGAGGATCGATGATAGGATTGATGATGTATTGACCTCATGATAGGTGAGGATTGATGATAGGATTCATTGATTTATCGACCTCATGATAGGTGAGGGTCGATGGTAGGATTCACTGATGTATCAACCTCATGATAGGTGAGGATCGATGGTAGGATTGATGATGTTTTGACCTCATGATAGGTGAGGATTGATGGTAGATGCACTGATAATTGTCTTGATTGATTGATTTGATGCTCTCGATTGATCCTGATTTGATTGACTGATGATCTTGATTGAACATGATTTGTTTGATTGATGATCTTGATTGAACACTTTGTTAGGGATAAATTTGATAGATTGATTGATGTAATGCTGATTTGTTTTCCATAATATGATTAGGAGGACTTTGATGTGCTCCAGTCTTGGGAGCATTTCCCGAAGACATGGGAGATGGTTCGTTAGTTGATTCAGGTGGATTTGGATATTATCGCTTGTTGTGGGTTGATGTCCTTGATAGATATGCCCCAATATAGGATTAATTGGGGTTTGTTGACTGCGCTAGCAAAGAGGTGGCATAGTGACCACAATACCTTTCATCTGGAGACTGGGGAGATGACAGTTACTCTAGAGGATGTTTATCGTATCATGCGAATTTCAGTGATGGGCGAGATAGTTGTGTATGACAAAGTAGAGCAGGGTGGGACCAATGCCTTATGTAGGGTTTTTCGAGATGATCATGTTTCAGGCCATTAGGTCCCCTAGTAGGAGATGGTCAGGAGATATGATCCTTTGTTGTGTGTTCTTTTTGGGTTTGTTGGTGGATTGCTTTGTCCTGACCATAGGTCAAAGGGATTTTTAGTGGGTTGGGACCGAGTATTGGAGTGTATGACATTGCAGGGGACCAGATATGCATGGGGTTTGTGTATGTTATCCCATCTATATCATGATTTGCACCAGGTTGTGTATTATGGGGCGATGAGCCTCTCTTCCTGAATTACACTATTGCAGACATGGGCATGGGAGCATATAGCGATCACTCGACCATTGGGAGATAGACAACGGCCAGCAAGTAGACCCTATGTGTTCAACTATAGTGGTCCATGTGTCCAACATAAGCTGGGAAAATTAGCTTATTGGAGACATGCCCTAGATGATCTAAAGACCGTGACATGGCGCTTGTACTTGGATTGTGAGATGTGGCCAGAGGATCAGGTGGAGATGCCATACATGTTGTTATCGTGATACTTGATTGGACGGACACGTTCTATGCTTGAGAGATATTTGTATTTGTGGGTTTGTCGGAAATTTGGACGAGTTCAGGCGATGCCCCAGGGGGTTTTCCATTATGCACGACAATGATAGGATGTGATAGAGTGGGGCCCTTGCATATCTTATGATGCTGCTTGTACCGAGTATTATACATTGGTGCCATGTGTGTGGGATTATGTTCCATAGGTGACAGATGCAGGGATGATAGAGGATTATTTTGAGTATTTCTACACACATCCTTTTATGAGGTTAGCTAGTCTTGATGAGCCAATTTTGCCAGTTGATGATGATGACAGGGCACCGAGACAGAGGAGGGATGGAGAGGAGGAGAAGAGTGATATTGGTGATGGATGGGATGACGAGGGTGCTGAGGGTGGTGGTGGGGGTGGTGACGATGATGATGGTGGTGGTCCAAGTGCAGTTGGCAGACCCTTTCTAGATTTTGCAATTCCTAGATGCAGGAGGAGTATTACCGTACCTCAGTCGGTGATTCCTAGGATTCGGATTGGAGTCCCTTCTCATCAGCAACAGGCACAGATAAAGGCATTACAGGCACAAGTTCAAACTTTTTAGGGTGAGTTAAAGCAGGCTCGGGCACAGTTTGAGACACTTCAGGATGAGTTAGTGCAGGCTCGGGCACAAATTCAGATACTGACGACTGAGAGAGGTGTAGACAAGCAATAGGTACATGCATAGGTTGTCATACTTAATATAGAGAGGGATGCCTTGAGACACTGGGTAGAGTAGGCTGAGGCTATTACTGAGAGATTACAGCAGGCTACAGCGGCTATGGATACAACAGAGTTCCTTAGAGAGATTCGACACACTACTCAGGAGTTGCAATTTTACAGGGGTAAATATCATGAGTTGGTTCCTTCCGAGTGGCAAGAGAGCTTTGTATTGTCTCGATCTGGTAGATCTCGGTCTCAGACTGTTAGCATGGGTGTTACTCAGCCATTTCCTAGAGATAGGAGAGATCCTGGTGCAGGTCCGTCAGGTGGAGGAGGTATTGGTTTCGTGATGCCAACACCATCTGAGGGGGAGCTCGACATATTATCTTATGATGTATACACTGTTGTGACATTGATGATGTACTTGTTGTGTTTAGACTTTACGATACAATGCCATTTTTGATATTGATGTATCTCGTCATACTTTTGGATATCCTCGTACACTTTGACATTATGATTTTTGAGGTTATATGATATGCAACAATGATTATGATTTTTGTGTTGATATGATGATAGATGTCTATGATGCATTTAATTTCCATGTTATGATGATGATTATGATGTTATGATATGCTATGGATGCAAATGATGATGCAACTTATGTGTTATGATTCTATGATGATTTATGAATGATGCCTATATGATGTATGTGATGGATTTTACTATGCCAATGATATGTGATGCATTTTATGTTTTTGTTCTTTTCTAATGCAAATAAATGATGTAATGAATGAATGAATGTGTATATGAAATGATCTTATGATGATGCATATTTTTGTTGATGTTTATTTATGCAATGATGATTTGATATGCTTTATGAATGATGGATTTGATTATGCAATGATGAAATGTAGTGAAATGCAATGTGCATATTGTTTATGTATGGATGTGATGCAAATGATGTGTGATATTTTGTACTGATGAATTATGATTATGTGACGTAGATGATTATGCAGATGATTGTGTTCTAGGGTCTTAAGCTTAAATGAGTGAATCTATCCACCTTCCAAGAGTTGTGGGAAGGTTTTCGTCAGTTGATTCTTTGTTACATTAAGCTTTACAAAACCTGACATATTTCCCAATTCTTTTGGAAATCTGAAGAGACTCACTCATTTAAGCTTAGGGAACCACTTCCCCTAATGCCACTAAATGAAATGATTTTGATTATGTAAATGTGATGGATGTCGTTTTGTGTTTTTTTGATGCAAATATTATAATGTGATGTATGGATGGATGAATGATGTTGTAATATTTTCCGATGTAAGTGATATGCAACTAAATGAGAATGTTTTCTAATTGATGATAATACAAGTGATGTGTAACTATATGAAAATGATATGTTTTTGGCAATGTCAAGTGTACTGAATCCCTTAATGTAAGAGATAACATCATTGTTGCAGCTTTAGAAATGCCATAAATACAAATGCAAACTAACATGGATGCAATCTACTCTAAACATGCAGATCTCGTATGCAAAAGTTGTCATTCGTAATAGCCGATTTATCGTGCTTTTTATCATCATTGGGCCTTTAAAATGTTGAAAGTGAGCACAAGCATCAATGGTATATTTAGACCATGATGACCCGAGTACTAATTTCATGATGTTTGATAGTGCAAGTTAACACAAGCATCTAAGTATAATTAAACCAAGATGACCTGATTATCGCTTGCGTAAACAGACGAGAGTTAACCATTTTCCTATGCAAATTTGGAATGTCATCAGTGATACTCTGTAGCGCACGTCTCGCGACAATTTCCACAGTAATAATGATCAACTCACTGACAACAGACAAAGAAAAATCATACTCCTTCCTGGCTCCTCTAGTTCGATACATCATTGAGGGGCTCCAGAGATATGATAACAAAAATCAAAGTACAACAATTGAACATTTATGTTTAACGTGATAACCCATGATTCAAAAGAGCATCATCCTTTTGATTTGATTTTATGTTTGATTTTCTAATGTTTTTGGGATTTTTTGATTTTCTAATTTTTAGGTGTTTTTCTGAGATTTTGACCAAGAGCCTAACCTAAAGACCTATCCTAGGGGCCTCAGGGGCTGATCAAAGGTTAGCCTTGCCTACATTATACACACAAAGACCACGCAGTTCGACTGACTCAAACGATTTACAAGACCAAGATATGAATAGATGAGAGACAACAACTAATTACAACGGACTGCTAAAGGACTTGACCTAGGGTGTCTTGGGGGCTGATCAAAGATTGGCCTTGCCTACGTTCAAGCTCAAGGACAACTTGAATTTTTTGACTAAATTTTGACATGTTTTGGATTTTGATATGATATGGATGTTTGATGCATTTCTGATGGTGATTGATGTTCAATGTTGGGTTGCGTTTTAATCCTTGTTTTTGTTGTGCTTGTCTTCTTGTTGTTTGTCTGTTGGTTCAAGCTCAAAGTTTGTTGCCCCTAGTGAGTTCAGGATTTTCCCCCCAGTCTAGGGTGAGCCACAACCGTGATGCTAGAATATGTACATGGTGCTTTCAAAGGATAGGCAGATGGATGGCGAAAGTGAATGACGAAAGCGATTAGTTGACATGCTCAAATAGATGGAAAAGCTAGCCTATCACAAATAGCGCCTGTTGCCAGGTTTTTACTACTTGTTTTTATTGAACTTTTTCAAATTTTATGATTTTTTTTTATCTTTTTTATTTTTCACTTTTTTTTTGTATTTTTCTCTATTTCTGTTTTTTTTGTTGTTACCATGACACCTGTTTGCTAGGTTTTCATCAAGGAAACCATTTTTTCAGGACATTTTCTGATGTTTTTGGTAATTTTCAGGACCTTTTCCCCAATGCACTTGGATGATTCAAGTGTAGAACTTCTTGAGATGCAGGTTGTTGAGGGGTTCATCAAACAAATCCCCTTCTGGTATAGACAACTGATATGCTCCTGATCCAAAGACTGAGACAATGACAAAGGGACCTAGCCAATTTGGTTCAAATTTCCCCTTCTTCTCTCGATCTTGTTGATTGCAGGGATTCTCTTTCAAGACTAAATCACCAACTTGAAATGTTATAGGCTTGACTCTGTGGTTGTAGCTTCTAGATATCCTTTGCTGATATGCCTTCATGTGATCCACTGCATGCTAACGATGATCATCTGAAATGATCCCTTTTAGTGACACACAGAGTGGTGGTAGTTCAACCTCAATAGGTAGAATGGCTTTTGAGCCATAGACTAGAGCATAAGGTGTAGCTCTCGTTGGGGTACAAATACTAGTTATGTAAGTCCACAGAGCAGGGTTCAATTGCACATGTCAGTCACGTCCAACATCGTTGATGGTTTTCTTTAAGATTTTCAAGATAGTCTTGTTTGAGGCCTCTGCCTGGCCATTGCCTTGAGGATAATAGGGTGTAGAAAACTGATGTTGGATGTGAAATTTCTCACAAAGTTCTTCAACATCTTGATTTTTGAAAGGTAATTCATTGTCAATGATGATGGATTGAGGGATTCCATATCTACAGATGATATAGTTCAAGATGAAGGATGAGATTTGTTTTCATGTGATAGTAGTTAAGGGGACAACTTCAATCCATTTCATGAAATACTCAGTAGCTATAATAATGAACTTGTGTCCATTAGACGAAGATGGATGAATTTTTCCTATGAGGTTCAATCCCCACTGACAAAAGGGCCATGTTGATGTAAAAGGGTGAAGTTCCTGCGCTGATGCATGGATGAGATTGCCATGAATCTGGCACTTCCAACATTTCTTGACAAACTGAAAAGAATCCCTCTCCATAGCTGGCCAGTAATATCCCAGACGAAGGAGTTTCTTAGCTAGGGTTAAACCACTTGAATGAGTGCCACAAACACCTTCATGTACTTCCCGCAAAGTTGTTTTAGACTTGTCATGTTCTAGACATCAGAGGAGAGTTCCGTCAAGCCATTTTTGATAAAGGACATTCACGATAAGGGTGTGTCAGCGAGTAGTTTGGCGAATGAAGTTTAATTTTTTTTTACGAGATAGGTCAGGAGGGAGGGTGTTATCTTTTAGGTACATATAGATTTTCCCATAGAGGGAAGTGTCGGCCTCAGCTAGATGGTAGATAACTTGGGACTCCAGGTTGTCATAAGATGGGTTAAACAGTTGTTCCACCATGAACTCATAATGGGCTCGTTTCTATGGAATTTGCAAGAGAGAAGCAATGGTTGCCATGGCATCAACGACTTTGTTGTCACTTCGAGGAATATGCTCAAATCTTATTTCCACAAAGTACTCTTTGAAGTCATCAACCATTCTTTTGTAGGGCATCAACTTGTCATCCTTTGTTTGATAGTCATTGTTTACCTGGTTAATGACTAATTGTGAATCCCCGTAAACATATAGCTCTGTGATCTTCCACTCAACTACTACTTTGATTCCAATGATCAAGGCTTCATATTCGGCTGTGTTGTTGGTGCAAGGGAACATTAGTCTATAAGACTTAGGAATGGTGTGTCCTTGTGGTGAGATAAACAAGATTTCGGCTCCTGATCCATGTTGTGTATAAGAACCATCAAAGTACAAGACCCATTGTTGTGTGGACACTGTTAGGACATCAACATCTAGAAACTCAATGTTCATGTGATGATTGTCCTGCAATGGTGCTTTAGCTAACTGATCTGCAATTGCTTTTCCTTTGATTGCATTCCTATCAACATATTGGATGTCAAATTCACTTAGCATCATGACCCACTTGGCTAGTCTTCCAATTAGATTAGCTTTGCTTCAAAGGTATTTCAGTGGATCTATCTTGGCTATTGACTTGATGGTATGGGTGAGCATGTAGTGTTGCAATTGTTGGGTGGTGAACACTACTACCAGACAAGCATTTTCAATGAAGGTGTAATTGATCTCATAGCCATTTAAGGTTCTGCTAATGCAATATATTGCCCTTTCTTTCCCTATTGAATCCTCTTGCGCTAACAAGGCTCCCAATGATATTTCAGTTGTTGCTATGTACAATAAAAGTGGCTTTCCCTCTACTAGTGGTATCAAGACAAGTGGACTCATCAGATATTATTTCAATTGATTGAAGGCTCCTTCACATTTCTCATCCCATCAGAAAGATACATTCTTGTGAAGCGAGTGGTTGAAGGGGTGAGTTTTGTCAGCTAGTTGTGCGATAAACCTCCTTATGGATTTGAATATTCCTTGCAAGGATATGAGCTGGATGATGTTTTTAGGAGGAGGCATCTCCATGATGGATTTAACCTTTGCAAGGTCTACCTGATTGCCTTTAGCTGACATAATGTACCCCAAAATTTTAGTTGATGTTACACCAAATACACATTTCTTGGGATTTAGTCTCACATTGAACTTCTCCAGTCTGGTGAAAATCTTATCTAAGATGTCCAGGTGTCCTCTGATGTAGGATTTTTCCAACAAATCATCTACATAGTCTTCCATAAAAGTGTACATCATGTCATGAAAGATGGTGGTCATTGCTCTCTGATATGTGGCTCCAACATTTTTCAACCCGAATGGCATGACATTCCAGTAGAAAGTGCCCTAAGGAAAATTAAAGGAAGTTTTATCTTGATCTTTAGGAGCAATTTTGATTTGATTATACCCTAAAAATCCATCCATGAGCAAGA
The DNA here is from genome assembly GCA_007258455.2 of Sequoia sempervirens. Classification (NCBI taxonomy): domain Eukaryota; kingdom Viridiplantae; phylum Streptophyta; class Pinopsida; order Cupressales; family Cupressaceae; genus Sequoia; species Sequoia sempervirens. Next base: position 243,245,464 of record VDFB02000007.1, on the reverse strand, counting down.
GAATTTCATGTCCAGTAGTCAAGTCCACAATGATGTCAATATTAGGCAAGGGAAATTCATCTTTTGGAAAAGCTTTATTGAGATCTCTGAAATCTGTGTAGATTCTGATGCTTTTGTCTGGCTTGGAAACATGTATGATGTTAGAGATCCATTCTGCATAGTCGATAGGTCTGATAAATCTCACATCTAATAACTTCTTTAGTTCTTCTTTTACCAAGATGACAATATGTGGATTCATTTTCCTTAATTTTTGTTTGACTGGTTTTACTCTTACTGGTAGAGATAGGTGATGCATGATGAGTTCTGGATCAATCCCTTGCATGTCGACATAAGACCAAGCAAAGTTTATTTTCCTTTCTATGAATAATTTGATGAATTTTGGTTTTTCTTGATCTATCAAGGATTCTACCAGATGGAGAATCTTTAATGTTTCTTCATTGTCGATGTCGATAGACTAGGTGGGTTCAACCAATATTTTTGATCATTCCTGAAAGTGTTCGAGGAGTGTGTCAAATCTTCCATCATTCAGCACCTCTGAGAGGTTTTCACTGTTGGATACGCTCTGTTATTACTTTTTCTAGATCTGATACTACCATTGAATGGTTTTCACCATCAGATCTATTCCCTATATTATTCATTTTGCAGCTAGAAAATTTGACACTCTCTTGGTTGGAAGCTTCGTTACGATGTTCAATGGTGGAATTTGTTTTAGGATTGGTAGAACAAAGGAAGTTGACAATGGCTTCGTCATTTGAAAAGAGGGGGATATCAGATGGCTTATTTTGGTCCCAATCTATCAGTTCAAGGTGTATCAGGGGTAAGGAGTCGTCGGATTGGCTAAAGTCAGATGCAGTAAGAGTCCTGATGGTGATGTCTTCAGATTTTCCAATAGCGAAATCGATGTCTATAAGGTAACTCTCCTTTGAATTATCCATTTCACTTCGAGTATGATCATCTTCACTAGAATCATCAATGTGTAGTGATCCAATTTCAAGCGGTCTATGACCTAAAATTTCACCCTCCTCACGTATGAGTGTATACTTTTGGACTACATCAATTTCCTCATCATGACAAGACTCTTCAGATAATGAATCCCACTCGTACTCATTTGAATCAGTTTCATGAGCATCACTAGCTTGTAATTGTAGGATTCTTTCAACAACTTGTTTAGTTTCTTCTCTATACCTCAGTCTTTTTTTATCTTTGGCTTGCATGGTGATAGGTTGTATTGGTTCTATGATGCCTTCCTTTCTTTTACCGATAGGATCTTTTCCTCGTACCCCATCTTTTCCATGATTGTCTTTCCTTTTCCATACTGCTCTGTCTATACACTTGAAGTGGATGCTTGTGATGATTCTTCATCTCTGTACAACCAATTTAAAACCTCCTTGTCATCTGACTCATCCACTAATGTGCCTGCTCTTACAAAGGTTCCATCAAACAGTGTGGTGGGTTGTGATGATTGATGCCTTGATGTCGATGGCTATCCATATGACTTTGAAGAAGATGAAATTTGCGACAAGCATAAGGATTACTGAAATGAGTATTCCCCCATGCCTTTATCTTTGAATTGGATCTTGGAAACTTATTTTGATAATGATTCAAGTTGGCTTTCCTGATTTTGTGGAGTAGGATTTGATGTACTTTCTTTACTTGAGGGATTGGCATCACCGATATCCTTATCCTTTGATTGGTCCTTTTTCTCAACCCACTTTGACAGGGCATTTAATTGTTTCCCATCATTTGATAAACCCTGGTTGGGGCTTCCCCGTTGTGTGGTACAAAAGTATCTTGGGTAGTCTTAAGGGTGTTACAATATTGGGGATTATTTGAGTTAGCTGCAATAGTGATTTCCTGTCCATTGAACGAGAACTTCAAACACTGGTGATATGTGGATGGTACTGCTTGCATGCCATGAATCCAAGGTCTTCCCAAGAGTATGTTGTAGGTTAACTCTTTGCCTAACACTTGGCATACTATATCTCTGACAAAATGTCCCACTTGAATAGGTAGCACTATCAATCCTTGTGAAGATCTTTCTATGTCATCATATGTTTTTATTGTGATATTCCTCCTAGGATCAATAACATTTTCTGAATAGCCCAATGCACAGACAAGTTTCAAAGTAAAAATATTCATGCCAACTCCTCCATCTATTAGGACACGTTTAACGCGGTGCTTGTGAATTAGGACCTCAATGTGTAGGACAATGTTGTGGGGATGGTTGATAGACACATCATCATGTTCAGAAATGATAAGCAGTGCAGTGTAGTCAAATGTCCCACCATAGCCTAGAATTGGAAAACTTCTAGATTATTTGGTACCATGGTGGAAACTAGAGCTTGTTCCAAGATTTCCTTGTGAGTAGGTGAAATCTTGAGAAGCTCTAATATGGATATTTGCACGGGTATCTTCTGCAATTGATACACTATGTTATATTGAGTCACAAGAATAACAATTGATTTGGACGTGGAAGGGGTAGCTCCTTTCAATGTTTCCTTGGCTTGTCCTCGTGTGATTGCATTGACAGGTGTGTTGTCGTGTTGTTCTCTGATTTTGATAACATTGATTTGATGTGAGGTAGTGTCAACATTTTGGTGATGATTTTCAATTGCAATGATGTCTTGTTCATGTTCAATGGTGTTGTCGTTGGTTGAGTTATCATTTGCAATAAGATCAGATGTGTCATGAGTTGGATCATCAACCACCTCAATATGCATAATGGTGGTGTCATAGACAGTTTATGTTCTTGCCCTTGTTGTTTGATGATGAAGACTCTCCTTTCTCATAGTTTGGTAGAGGGTTCTTGAACGCCCCATGGTCATTATTTGTCTGGAGTTCTACAAATATTGTCTTGTTGTCAATTAGATCTTGTATCAAGTGTTTCAACTGCATGCAATCATTGGTTTTATGTCCCTTGTTGTGGTGAAACTCACAGAAATGGGCCTCGTTCCACCATGGGGGTTTAACTTGTGGTTCCCAATTTCTTGCTTCTGGTAGAGTTATGACCTTAGCTTCGAGAAGTTCTTTTAATGCTGATTCTGGTGATTGCCCAAAAGGTGTGAACCTCCTTGAATTTGAGGATGCTCGATACGATGGTGTCTTAGATCCAGTATTACCTTGATTGTTGCTTTGGTTGACGTTTTGGTTGTTGCCTTGGTTGTTTTCTTGATTGTTGCCTTGTTTTTTTCCTTGGTTGTTGCTTTGGTTGTTGCCTTGGTTGTTGGGGGGATTGTTATTCTGATTAGTTTTGGCGGTGGTTGTAGTTAGGTTGAATATAGGTTTTACATTTTGACCTTCGACTATACCATCATTTTTTTGAATGTTCTTGTTTCATTTCCAAAACTTGGGTTTGTCGCCACTATTGTAATTGTTGGAGGAGTTTGATGAGTTGTTTTCATTATATATCTTGATGAATCCTCTTTTGACTAAGGCATCCTCGATTTTGATCCTATTCTCAATCAATTTTTTGAAGGTTGGGGGACATTGTAATTCCAATCTATAACTCATCTCGTCATTAAGGTTGTCAATAAATATTTCTATCTTTTCCTTTTCTGGTAGGGGACGAGAGTATCGTGCAAATAACCTTCTCCAGTTTTGCAAGAATACAAGGAATGATTCACCCTTCTTTTGTTTCAAGTTACAAAGATCTTTCATAGTAATGTCATGTTGGATGTTGTAAGAATATTGGGTGATGAACCTGTTGACTAATTCCTCAAAGTTGTTGAGTGGTGGGGTGAGTTCAGAGAACCATTCAAGACAATGCTCACCTAAGCTTCTTGGGAATAATCTCATCAAATATGTTTCCTCATAGGAAAATTCAAGACTCATGGTCCTAAATTCTCTCACATGGTCTATTGGATCGGTTTTTCCATTGTATTTTTTGTACTTTGGGAACTCACAATGTTTGGGAAGGGGTATCATGTGAATACTTTGATCAAATGGATAAGGAAAAATGTTTTGGATCAAGTATTGTTTTGAAGTCCCTCTTTGCATTTCAAGGATTTGTTGTTAAAGGTTCTTCATTTGGTGAGTTAAAGCGACTACTTGTTTAGGGTCATTTTAGGGATTTTTGGGTGATGCTTTCAATTGATTCACATCAAAGTCTTCTGGTAATTTGGCACCTTGTTAGGCTAGCATAAGGAGGTATTTTTCCCCATTTCTTTCGAAAATATTTTCTAAACACTTGTGGAAATTGGGGTCTTGTTCAACATGTTGGATATCTTCTTCAGTATTTCTTCCCCATTAGTGTTGTTGAGTCCATGAAAAGGATTCTCTTCAGCCTCCACCATGGTGTTTTGTGTTTCAGTGTTTTGAGTCTCAATGATTGGAGTTTCAATGGTTGGAACTTCAATGTTTGGAGTTTCGATGTTTGGAGTTTCAATGTTTTGATTTTCGAGTCCTTCCTTGAGCTTTTGTTTTTGCAACCTTGTTTGAGCGGGCATACAAGTGTTATAGTTTAGACTAAACCTTGATCTAGGTTTTGGAAAAGTACCAAGGATTACAACTAAGTCAAATAGAATGACAAATTCTAATGGGACTAAGTTTGATTTGACTATGTAGCTTCATTTCATGATGAGAGGATGATAAATCCTGATGAGCAAACTAGGCCTAATAATCAAAGGTGTGATACATTTGATGATGTTGGCACTTTGTGATGTTAGATCTTGGTTTAAGTTGGAAAATTCCACTTGTAGAGGTCAATTTTAACAAGTTTGAATTCTAAGGTATCTAAGAAATGATCTTGGACTTTGATAAAGTTCTGAAATTTTGGTTCAAACTGTGAAACCAACGGTAAATTTTCTTCCTAAATGAGGTACTCAAACCTTTGGAAAAGTTGTGGATTTTGACAATAGTAAAAGATGTATAATTCGGGATTGTTCTTGCAAGCTCTTTTGTAGAAATTGAAGGTCAACCTCTCTCTAAATTCATAAAGTGTTGATAGACGTTTTTGGTGTTCTTTTGGACTAAGAGGTTTGAACTTTGGTTTCTGAATTTTAATCTTTCATGAAATAATTTGGTAACACACATGTTTAGAATATGTTTTACCTAAGGATTGGTTGAATACTTCTAAGGATTCCCAAAATGAGACTAACTGTTAGGCAAGAAATGAACCTAGGTCACTGTTTTGTGTTTTGCAAAAGGTGCCAAAACAAATACATAAGGCGCCAAAATAGGTTCATACTTGGTTTTTTGAAAGTTTCCTTGAAAATTTGCTTGGTTTTCCTAATTTTTCAATGGGGGACTTGGTTGTTTCACTAAATGCAATTCCGAATCAGGGTTTTCACTTTTGACATGTGACGTTTTGTTTGTTTTGAAAACACTTTGATAAAGACACATCAAGCAATGTACACTCCTAAGGTTGTGAAAGACTGTATTCTTTTGGATTCCACGTGGGTTTTACCCCAACCACACTTATTCTTAGCGGATGACTAGATGTTTGACCCCACTGGCTCCCCTCCATGACACTCCTCGAGGTAGCCAAGCATCAATACCCATGAATCTCCCATGGCATATTTCTCATCTCTACTAAAAATTGTGAGAATGTGGATGCCTTCGCAATGACCATTGTTGCACCAAAGAATAGATAAAGGTTCTGGCCAAACTACAACAAGGGTGGACTTTCCATTCGTGGGGGTTGATCCATGCGATGAGAGACCATTGCTACCCTTCTCGCCGGAACCAATCTCATGATACTGGCCTTTGTTCCAGTATCCACACTTATATACTGGCTGGAAATGCACTTCGCTTTAGTGTGTTACTCGTTGGGTCATTCCCTTGGGTGATTACTTTTTCCCACAAGGTAGGCCCTCTAAGATAGACAAAAGCAAGAAAGTATACACATAGTTCGATCCATCTTTATTCCACATGAATAAAGAGAGAACACATGTGATATATTCAACTCACACTCACACACAAAAGTGAATGGGTCTAGCTTTTTGGTCACCCAGTTAAGGGGAGAGTATATGCCTACCATCCATCAAGCACAAAAGACATGGTGTTCATCAACCCTTTAATTAAGCTATGTTCCTAACTTAACCAAAAGGAAATAAGTAAATCACTTCCAGCCCCTGCAATATGTCACTAGTTTGATAAGAGTGTCTTTGAAAAGTGTTTTTGGGAAACCTGCAAAACAACAACACAAAGTATTAGCCTTTGGAAACTGCAAAAGGTGCCAAAACAAAGACAAAAGGAGCCAAAACAAAGACAAAAGGCTCCAAAAACAGAGATACAATAGCCCAAAATTGTACAAAAGGTGCCAAAACAAAGACCAAAGGTGCCAAAACAGAGACCAAAGGCGCCAGAATAGAGACCAAAGGTGCCAGAACAGGTTCAAGAGGCTCCAAGAGGCTCCAAAATGGGTGCAAGAGGCTCCAAGAGGCTCCAAAATAGGTGCAAGAGGCTCCAAGAGGCTCATGTTCGAACCTGTGAGCATAAATTTTCAAGCATGTTAGTAATAAATGGGGCAAGGCCCCACGGTGGGCATCATTTTGTGTGTGTGTGAGATGTGTAAAGTTAGTAGCAACACAAACCTTAATGAAATGATTTATATTCAAAGATTCAAAGCAAACAAGTTATTCTAATTTGCAACAAACTAAATCTTTCCAAAACGTCTCATTGTCCTCTATTCTTAATGATTCTTTTAACCCTTTGGCCCTCAGATTTCTATGTGCACAAAGGCTATTAAAATGACACTTAAGAAACGAGATTTGTATTCAACATGGAAGCCAACTATATGCCTACATGAAACTATATGCGAACAATGATGATGAATGCTATGATGAGTGGAGGATGATGTTTATGATAAATACACAAACGATGGTGGATACTATGGTAGTGATCTATATGAATCTATGCATGATTCTACATATGCTCAAATGCAAACTTAAAATGAACTCATCTAAAATGTAACTATGATGCAACATGGATGATAAAATGCAACTATAAAGCAATATGTTAATCTAAGATGTAAATGCAAAGAAAAACATGATATAAAAACTAGCTATAAGACTCCCAAAATACTCCAAGCTCCAATGATAAACCTGCATGGTAACTTTACTTCAAATGTGGATGCAAAATACAAGGCCCAAGGGTTGTATTTATAGCCTTTTGCAAGCATATAGTGAGGTGGAAATAATCAACGGTCTAGATTCAAATAAGAAGAATGGATGGTGAAGATGAAGAGAATCAAGATGTTGTCCTCTTGACCAAAGACAACATGCCATTTGGATGGGAGAATCTCTTGGGGTGTGTGCAAGAAGTTGAGTCCATGAAACGTGGAAGTTTTTTGCCTTAGCCAAAAAATTGAAATCGGCATCGAAGAAACGGGATCCCGATTTAATAAACGGGATCCCGATTTTTAAAAAGCGGGATCTCGTTACGGTTCGGGATCGAGCCGAGACCAAACGGGATCCCGCTTTTTAAAAATCGGGATCCCGTTTCCCGCCGGACTCCGAACTTCGGGATCCCGATTTTATAGAACGGGATCCCGAGTTATATAAATCGGGATCCCGTTTTATACTGTTATTTTTTTTTTTTAAAACAACAGTTTTCACTGCTGCGAACGGGACCCCGAATTTCTTGGCGACAGCGACATCAACATCAACTACAGGTATGCCACTTCTTCACATTTTTTTAGTTTGAATTGAAATTTTAAAAGAAATACATTAATTTACATGTTTTTTTTTCAATTTATGTCACGTTTTAATGCTTTTTTTAATTGTTATATTAGAATTCAATAGTTGCAAATTAGATGAAAACTTGCAATGAAATTTAAACGTTTTTTAATAAAATTGAGAAAAAAAACATTGAATTGTGTGTTAGAAACAAATTTTAACTTTTAAATCTTAAATTGATCAATTAAACCCAAAAAAAATTGATTTTGAAAACCTTAATTGAAACAAAACAAAAAAATTTGCATTTCAAAACCCTAGAGATCGAAATGAAATAAAACATCGCATTTACAAATCCAAATCGAGCTTTTTGAAACCCTAAATTCAAATCAAACGAAAAAAATTGAATTTGAAAACCCTAGTTTGAATTGAAACGAAAAAAATCATTAAAAACCCTAATTGTTTAAAACTGAAACCCTAAATTGAATTGGAACAAAAAAATTGTTAAAACCCTAAGTTTGCTAAACCCTAGACCCTAAACTGTAAAATCTAAACCCATAATACTAAAGCATTTGAAATTTATGAACCCTAGACCCTAATCTTTCATTGGACATACCTAAAATTATGTAGGTTCAATATCAAGAATGGGTCTATTTGGTAGATTTATGAAAACTATTTTGAATATCTAGAATGCCATAAAAGTATAATTATAGCAATTCCAATTGGAAACACTTCCAGATACATATATATCCTAGATAATAATCCACCCATCCTCAATCATAATGGATTATTTGACAATTAAGAGAGATTCAATTTAACCATAAAATTACCTATATTTTGATACTATATAGATTTATGTGGAAGGATAGAAATGCATCAATATGCTTTGTGCCATATTTTATGAATATTAATATTTAAGAAAAATCTAGATAAGATTGACCTAAGTAGATGATTTATGTAAGGGCTTTTTAGTGAACAAGTGACACACCATGGAGATAGGGATGGTATTTAAATTCTTATTTATAAATATAGTGTACCCCCTTTAAATTTGTATTTGGTTTTTATAATGAGTTGAAATTATCAATGTGTTACATAAAAGAAATTTGTGCTTAGATATATTTAAATTAGATAATAAAGATATAGTTATATAAAATAGGGAATCCAACATGAGGAATAAACCTTTAATGTGCCATTGTGTGCATCTAATTTATGCCAATGATTTAGTAAGAGTGATCGTCTAAGAGGATGAAATTTAAGCCTTGAAAAATTGTAAGATCTAACACTATTTTAATGTAGTTTTATATGTGTGTACATGTCCACTATGTTTTTTGAGTTTATGTTAATGTAAGATAAGGAGGATTGGTGGATATATTTGAAATCTAAAGAAAAAACAAAAATGATGTGAATATATAGATATATATTTGTAAAATGATTCTTTAACTTATCTATATTAAACATTGTATATTATCTCTATATTACTATCATGGCTTGATTTTCATTATGTCTACTAAATGTTGCTATATTTATTCATTGTTGTAATTAAATTATAGGGCTCAATGTGTAATCTATTTTACATCAAATTTTATAGTAGACTTATAATCCTAGAATGTTTGTAAATTTAATAGCTAACAAATAACTTGATAGGTGCAACTAAAAACCAAAAAATGTGGTTTGATTTATCTCCATTAGGCTGGAAAGCTAAAAAATCTACTAGGTTTATCCCTATTAGGTTGAAAACCCAAAAGTGTAGCTTAATAAACTTACAAGTGGTGAAAACTCACAAAAGCACTAGAAACTAATATTTGCAAAACTACCCTTGACATATCAAAAAAAGCCAAAGGTCACCATATGTCATACCTGTATAGGTTGTATAGTTATATTGGATACCTTATAGTATCTCCTATTGGTTATATATGTTTGAAGATGACATTAGCGACACATCCCTACATTTATATGAGATATATTATTAACATGTCGTGTTACACATATGCTAAGATACTCAAATATGGATAAGGAGAACTAGGGAATATATATTAGAAGAGAAAGATATACTAAGCTATCCAATATTATATTTTTGTACTTAGTGTAGAAGAGAAATTCTAGACCAAGAATGCAAGTGCAAACTCAATACTCTACTTCTAATGAAAGGTAAATAAAATAATGAAAGATTAGAGAAGCATAATATGTTCCATAACATTCTTTTATGGCTCTAAATGTATGTGTTGAAGTTGCTCTTTGGTTCTCTAATGTGATAACATATACATACAAATTTTATCATATGGAAACATTTGGGGATGTCATTATTTTATAGAGTTGAGGGGAAAGGAATGGAGGACTAGGTTTTTTTGGAATCGAGGACTAGAATCATGAGAGAATTTTTGAATTTGAATTTGAGAGGGAAGAGAGAATTAAATGTAGGTGGTTGGGTTGATGGAGGGCTTGTGTTGACTTGATTAGGTAGATGGGAATAATTGAATGCTAATTTGAATTTGGATTGAAGGTCTAAGTTGGAAATGAATGGCTATGATTAGTCTAATTGATTTGATGGCTAGGATAGATTATTAATTTCATTTTAGATTTGATGAAGTGGAAGTAAGTTACATTAGTTTGAGTTTGGATTGGTGATTTGGAATTATTTTAATTTTAAGCTATGGATGTGACATGATTATCCCCTTAATGGTTGATTAAAAGTTAGGATTTGGGGATTTTAGCTAATTAAATAATAAACTCTAAAGTCTAAACCGTAAACCCTAAAGCCATCATTTTTTCTTAGGCTCTTAATGAAATTTGGTTGTCTTAGGCAACTCCACCAAATTTCATTACCTTATGCCATGTAATTGTTTCCTAGGATCTTGCGCATGTAGATCCCCTTAAGCTATCCTATTACCCCTAAACTCCTAAAGTCTAAACCCTAAACCTAAAGCCATCATTTTTTCTTTAAAGGCTCTTAATGAAATTTGGTTGCCTTGGGCAACTTCACCAAATTTTATTCATTTGAAACCATGCCATTTTCTCCTAGGACCTCACTAGACGTAAATCCCCTTAAGCCATCCTGTCACCCTAAATCGTAATTCAATTTTCTTAAGGGGTTGACAATATGACATTTCTTAAGGGGATTAAAGAAGTTCTTAAAATTTGGTGATCAAAGTTGCCCAAGGCCCAACCAAATTTAACAATAATAAGATCCTACAAGATTATACAATATCAATTTAGTTAATTGTATTTTCATTCAAATAACATGTGCCTTAGACATATAAATATTTGGTGAACGATGGATATTTTGTGTGATGAATTTATAAATTTGGTTCCAAATGGATATTTTTAGTGACATGAATTTATGATTTTGGTTGTATATGGATATTTTTAGTGACATGGATTTGTGAAGTTGGTGGAATTTATGAACTTATAATGAATAGTATATAATAGTATATATATTTAATGACTATCTATTAGATCATGATTTCTCCTGCTGAAAAATTGTGTGTGTGTTAAAGACATAAAATGAGATTTTGTGAATGTTTCAAGTTTATTGTTTAGTATGTATGTGCATGTATTAAAAATTTGCATAATAGTTCTTAAATTTTGAAATTTGTATATGTATGTATGTATAGTTTAGTTTAATGATTTGTACGCATGCAAATTATGTATCATATTTTTTATTTTAAATGTACATGTACATACATTTAATTTTTAATTTTGTATGGACATGCTCTTGAGTTGAACAATCAATGTATATATATGTGCATTTCAATTAAATATATGAGCTTAATATATATGTTGCTCATCCTATTTCAATTATTTATATATGATCTTAATTTTTGTATGCACATGGGTCCTATTTTGTATGATTTTAAATGCAGGTGCACATTATATCAAGCATATATCATGGATGATTTTAACATTGATGATATCATCAATCCACCACCTGAGCCACAGCCAGATCCGCCTCCCTCCCCCCTCGACCTCCCTCCCCACCTCCACCTCCACCTCCACCTCCACCTCCACCTCCACCTTATATGCCACCTCCAGCACCTATGGCATCTGATGAGGCTCGCTTGAGAGCACGTATAAATGATCAAGTTGCATCCTTACAGACACAAATCAATGCTATGCAGAGTCAAGCACCCACATAATGAGGCGTTTTGCATGCAGCAATGCAAAGCGTTGTTGATTCCATTAGGATGATGGATTACGATCTTGATAGGCATTGGCGACTGAGAGAGAACAAATGAGACAATTTTATTACTTGGTCTCTTTACAAACAAATATTAGACCTTAAAATAACAAAAGCCCATCTAGCCCCCTACTTTCTTGACCCTGTTACTCGACAACCCATTCCACCCAACAAATCTAGAATATCCATGAGGTGGTGCATACATCCGCAAATGAGTGCACATTTTTGGGATCGATGGTATATGGTTTTTGATAGTCCCCCACATGCTAATTGGGAGTGCCCATTGTATTTTTTGAGAAAACTATATGTAGAGTTTGTTTTGGGGCAAAGCCCAATTATTTTGATTTTAGATCATTTCAGGGTGTTGGTGGTGACATGCCACAACATAGACTAGGGGAAAGGGTTGATCCCCAACACCTTGTGCATGCACATATGTTGTTGCTCTGGTCCTCCATTCTGCACACATTACATCATCAAGCTCACAGTATCAACATTAGGTTCCCTTAGTACACACTACTTGAGACCTTGATCTGACAGCTTAGATGGCGAGTGGGGGGAGCATAGAGGCGATGATGATGATGGAGAGAGTTTTTTATGGAGGCTGGTCCGATGCGCTCAGCGGGGAGTGTCGGGCCAGATCCCCATATATGTACTGAAGTTGTCATCAAGTGTAGTGTTATGGACACGATCGAGGCTACCTAGTTGGTGGGCCCGAGGGAGATTGCAGTGTGGTTCATCACAGTGCATCGATTCATTTGTAGAAGAGTTCACACCGTGAGAACATCACCACGAGGACACTACAACAGGGTATAAATATGCATAGATATGCGAACTCATTTATAATATTTTATGGTTGTATATATCAAAGAAAAGTTTGCAATACATTTTAACAATCAATTTTTTTGAATTGGCTGAGGATGACACTTCCGATGCAAGGGCAATCATCACGTACCCGCAGTACACTATCGACAGGTCATACTTGGCAACCCTTATGGGGTATTTTGATTTCATTTTAAAATTATATATATGAAATCATAAATTAACTTAATTTATAATTGAATCACATATATGTTTCAAATATTCATGTTGGTTTAAGGTGGAATTCCCGATAGGCATCCACGTCGGATTCCTCGAGGAGGGATTGTCAAAGCACTCCTCCACTATCGGCCTTGCATGTAGATCATGGGGTACATTCATATTGTAAATTTGTTTAAAGTTTACATTAGTATAGTTACAATTTTTATGAGTTTTGAATTCACTAGATATATGAAAGCAGCATGCATGTACTTAATACGTATTATAAGCATTAAATATCTATGTACATGTATGTCTAGGTTGATACCACAATAAGAATGGGCATTAGGCAAACATTTGATGTTGCAGTTACTCGTGAGGCCACTGTTTTCCAGGTTGTTTACAAAACTTTCTACAAAAAATGTGCAAACTTGAATATATATGTATATATTAACCTAATTGAATTGTACATGCTTCAATTTTGATCTTGTAGGACTTTATTGAATTGCTGGCTTTCGACCACAACCAGGACATAGTTACATAAGAGAGGGACATGAAGCGGGCCTGGGATGAGAAATGTTAATTTTATTTTTTATTATATTTTAAAGGTAAGATTATAAATTTTAAATTGAATATATATACATATTAATATGATATTTTCACATATTCATAACTTTTTTATAGCATGAGACACATCCTGTAGTTGAGCATGCTTTGAACAGGGTCCACGGAGAAGAGCCTGAGGTGCACAACCTCAGAATACGGTATGTAATTAAAATATGATAAATTCTGAATTAAATTGAATTAAAAAATAATAATTGTAGAGTTGTACATCTAATTTCGAATTTCTTTGTCTTGTTTATGTAGACTGATTTAGAGAATTTAGAGGTTTCTTCAGGCTCACTAGAGCATCCAGATTTAGAGATGGTGGTAATTTAATTTTATGATCGATTATAAATAAAATTGTCATTAAATTATTTTTTATTGTCTTATATCTAATTTCATCTTTCTCTTATGTACAGAGTGTTTCAGGTCATCCACATAGTCCGCATGGTGTGAAGAGGTCTCTTGATTATAGAGACAGTACATGACCTACAAACATGTGATTTTATATGTTTTATATTTCTTGTAACTTATCATGTACTCTGTTGGACTTTATTTCATGTGTGCTTAATATATTGGTTTCATACACTTAATATGTTACATAAATTATGGACTTTATTATTGTTTGAAATTTTAATTTGCGCATGTACATTTATGCATTTTATGTTCATAATGAAGACATTAATATAGGACATTAATGTGAAATTTACTGAAGACTTCATAATTGTAGAATAATTTTAGGTTTAATCTTCTTTTCAATGAACAAGAAGATATTTTCCTTCTAATATTATTAATTTTAATTTTGAGAGAAAATTTATGTGGTTACTTACTTATTTGGTTAAATTGAATTTTACCTCATTGTTGGTGCGCTTGGAATTCCTATACCTTGTGAATATCATGGATATCACCATTCTTTGTTATTTTATTCTTTAATTTTTCCTTAACTAAATTGACAAATAAAGTCATTGCTCTAAACTCTTAAGCAAATAAAATTCTTTATAGTGAAAAAATCTAACAAGGTATTGATGTAATTAGCTAATGTACATATTTATAAAATGACACCATTAGTTTCTCACTAGTAATGGAAAAAAGTGTTCCTACTAAAAATTAAGGAAAGAGGTAATCATTAGAAAAAATATAAATTATGATAACATGAGAATGTGTACTAATAATAAAACAATTGTAACCATTAGGTGATGAATACGTAGTGTACACACATGATAAATTTTAAAAATGATGACTATGGAGCTCAATCCAAAGGAAAATTAATTTCATCATTGTTTCCCCCATTTAGAATATCATGATTGTGTGTTGTGTATGAAAAATGAATAAAAGTCTTGTCTCCATGTGCCAATAACAAGAAAAAAAAATAGAATATCACATAAATTATATGATAACATAAGAATGTGTATATGTAAAACAATTGTAACCATTAGGTGATGAATACGTAGTGTACACACATGATAAATTTTAAAAATGATGAATATGGAGCTCAATCCAAAGGAAAATTAATTTCATCATTGTTTCCCCCATTTAGAATATCATGATTGTGTGTTGTGTATGAAAAATGAATAAAAGTCTTGTCTCCATGTGTCAATAACAAGAAAAAAAAAAGAATATCACATAAACTATGTACATAAGAAATAGAAATATGACCCACAAAATTTTCTCTGTGAATTAAGGTTAGGGTTATAGGATAAAACTTTGGGTAAAGGTTAGGATTAGGAGACAACTAGAGTTAGGGTTAGGTTTCAATTGGGGTCAGATACAACAAGGCTTAGGGATAGGATTAATTTTAGGACAGGGTAAGGGTTCATCTAACACTAATTTATAAGTTGTCAAAACAAATAATGACGTCTTAAGGGGGTGTCTAAAGGGGTCATAATAGAACATGTTAATTAAGGGGGCGTCTAAAGGGGTCATAATAGAATGTCTTAAGGGGATGTCAAAAGGGGTCATAATAGAACATGTTATTTAAGGGGCGTCTAAATGGGTCATAATAGAGCGTCTTAAGGGGATGTCTTAAGGGGTTAGAATATGTTTTAAGGGGATGTCTAAAGGGGTCATAATAGAATGTGTTAATGAAGGGGATGTCTTACGGGGTCTTAAGGGGATGTCTAAAGGGGTCATAATATAACATGTTAATTAAGGGGATGTCTAAAGGGGTCATAATAGAATGTCTTAAGGGGGATGTGTCTTAGGGGGTTATAATATGTATGTCTTAAGGGGATAGTAAAGGGGTCATAATAGAATGTGTTAATTAAGGGGATGTCTAAGGGGTCATAATATAACATGTTAGTGGGGGATGTCTAAGGTGGTAATAGAATGTCTTGGGGGATGTCTTAAGGGGGTTATGTATGTCTTGGGGGATGTCTAAAGGGATGGGAATGTGTGTTGGTGGGGGATGTCTTAAGGGGTCTTAAGGGGATGTCTAAAGGGGTCGTAATAGAACATGTTAATTAAGGGGATGTATAAAAGGGTCATAATAGAACAATAATGTATGCATGATATTTAGTGATTATAGAATTAGACATAAAGTTTCAAAGTAGGAAAACATGCACATTTAACAAAAAAAATATATAGAATATATATTTGATACATAGAAGTATACAGAGTATGTTTAGTTCTGTAAGTATGTACATATATGTAATCTCAAAACAATGTTTACAAAATTTAGATATGCCATCTCAAGAAAATCTCAAACTCGTGCCTAGAATGTGGTAGGTCTTCACACCACCTGATATATAAAAGGTACAAGCAATATCAATGAAATCATCCAAACATACATATTTTAATTTATATAAAACTATCTATATGTACATAACTCAAGTACCTGCATTTAAAAGTATTCGAGGTTGAATGCAGGCATCCTCTCCTTTTTGTTTTAAAGTATGAGATCAATGCAATGATGGCTTTAGGATACAAAAAATGACAACAAATCAATTTTAACTATTTATGTCCAAGCAATATCAATATGTAATAAAAACACGTATTTAAATATAGTTTAACTAATAATTACCTATTTTTAAAGTATTCCATATTTGTCTAGGTTGGTGCATGGACTAAGTCACCACTGTGATTATGCTTGAGGATATATAAAAGAACAATTTAAATCAATTTCAACTAATAACACACTTGACCAATGTCGAAACATGTATTTAATGTATTTAAAAGGACAAAATAAAACCCAAACTATATTTACCTGTATTTACTTAGTCCATTGTACCATCTGCATCCTCTCTTTTTTGCAATGCATCTATGATTGCCTCATGCTCTTCCATAGAAATTGACCATAGCAATTTTTTTGAAGGTCTTCCATGATACCGCTCTAGTTTTATATTTGTTGCCACCACCAAATGTGAATAATGCATAATCTTTTATGTGTTTCATAGTCTTTGAATGTAGGTAGACCATTCTTTCTCCTCAAATATTTTCGAAGCCAGGTGCCAACAACAACCACCGATCCTATTGGAAAACATGTTTCAAAACCACCATCAAATAACTTCTCAAAATTTACTTAAGGGGATCAAATACTTGTTCTAAAAAATTGCTTAAGGGGATCTAAAACTTGTTATCAAAATTTGCTTAAGGAGGTGTCTTAAGGGGATCACCGTACCTGTTGGATAATGAAAACCATCATCATCTTCTCGAGGTGTTATCAACTTATGTTTAGTTTCCACACAATGAGCCAACCAATATTTTGTTTGCTCTTCATTCCCCTCAGTGCAATAGCGCATACACATGTCTGCCAACGAAATTGGAGTTAATAGCATGCATATCCATATAACTAATTTAGTATTAAAAAATAACTTAATAAACCAAAATAAAATGAAATAAATTAAATTAAAAAAGTACAGCTTCTTGTACCAAGGTAGAAACACGATCATAATCTTGAGATGCAAACAATTGATCATTTTATTCAATAGTTCTTTCATATTGATTATGTGCTTCTATAGGTGTCAACGATCTTTTCTCCCACTATTCAACCCATTCTGTATTTTCACAAGCTTTCCAACCTCCTGAGATACAAAAATGGCAAAACATGCAAGCTCCCTTGTCCGATAGTCCATGTGCTTCTGTGCTCCTAAATGAATGCCATTTAGTAGATCCACTTGCCTAATTGTCTCACAATCAACTCTAGATACAATATTTTCTTCTTCCACCAACCAAAAGAATTGGTAGGCTGTAGAGTAATCCCACTTTCGGGCAGTGCAGAGATAATCTTCTATTACACCAATCCACAATCTCATGTGCATCTTTAAATTTTATTGAATCCTTGAATTTTAATTGTTCTCTAGAAAGAATTTTTTTTACACATGCACCAGCTCCATCATGTTCTCCTTTACCATGCCCAGCTTCAAAAAAACTCCATATATGTTGGACATTAAGTTCCTTGTGAACCCTACTTAACCAATAGAACATTCTAGCATTTTTGAACTGCCCCATACAATTATCTGACCATGTGAGGTGTTCTTTCATATGGATTCCTCTTTCTTTTAAATTTCTATAAAATATACTAAAACAATATTGAACAAACTCTGATGAATGTAGGTGTCACTCAAATAAAAGTGATACTCCCTCAAAACTTTTCTATCATCCTGGGTGCTATCATGCATGTCTATAAACAATATGGACAGAAACATAGCTACTTGCAGAATTATAATATTGAGATTGGATTTCCTCTTGGGCGAGGAGTATAATTCTCCGCAAAATCAACCACTGAAAGTATAGTACCAATTGGAAATGTGTTTCTACACATGCAAAATTGGCCATCAAGCCATCGAGCATGTTCGGAGTGCATAACATATTTTGGTACAATTTTATTATTAAATTCACTCATAAATGCATGCACACTAACTTTTTCTGTAACTAAATCACAACGCTTTCCTATTTTTCCATCTTTTAAAGAATAGTGAACATTCCTAAATCTTTTGGCGTCTACTAATTGTTGTCCAAAATCATGATCAACACTTTCATGCAAACAATTTCTTAAAAATGAAAGATTTCCGCAGTTAATGCATTGTCCAGAAATACAAGAACTTAAATAAAATAATCTATCATTAGATTTTTCACAAAACAAACCTGAAATAAACTCTCTTATTGATTTAGGTGGCATATTAATACCACAATCCTGTATAATCATGTTAGAATGCAAGGTACAACATAT
>VDFB02000007.1:243169809-243226793 GCA_007258455.2 Sequoia sempervirens | reverse complement strand
TACCTTAACCACCTTCACCCTACCATGTTTTCCCATATCTCTAACAAAATGATACTGTACATCAATGTTCTTGGTCCTAGCATGAAATGTCAGGTTCTTGGCTAGACATATCACACTCTGACTGTCACAATAAATTGTCATTGCACCTTGTTTTATTCCATTATTTGAACACAATCTCTTAAGCCAAATGGCTTCTTTACAAGCATGAGTAGTTTCCATATACTTAGCTTCAATAGTGGACAAAGCAATCACAACCTATCGCTTACTCATCCAACTAATTACACCACCAAATAAAGTAAACAAATAAGCAATGGTGGAACATTTTCTATCAATATCACCTACCCAGTCTAAATCCACATAACCATGAATATCAAGGGAAATCTCATCTCAATCATATTATTATGATAAAACAAGGAATAATCTAAGGTACGACACAAATATCTAAAGACTCTTTTAACTACATCCCAATTAACTCTACTATGATTAGACATATATTTGGAAAGAAATCCAACTGCTTGAGCAATGTTTGGTCTTGTACAAACCATAGCATACATAAAACTTCTAACTGCACTCTAGTAAGGCACTTTGTTCATGTCTTTTGTCTTAGATGGGGATGTTGGACAATTTGAAATAGATAACTTTGTTCCAACTGAAATAGGAACACATAATGGTCTACAATCCTGCACATCAAACCTCTGTAAAATTGAATTAACATATTTTGGCCAAGCCATAGCTTTCTATACACTCTATCTCTTTTAATTTCCATCCCAAGAATGTGTCTAGCTGCACCAAGGTCTTTCATTTCAAATTTATCAGCAAATTGAGATTTCAGTTCTAAAATCATACCTTTCCCTCTACCAATAAATAGCATATCATCAACATATAAAAAGGAAAGGATCACCACCAGTATTATAATAAACATAATGATATGATTTAGAATGCTCAAATCCCAAACTCAACACATATGTATCAAATTTCTAGTACAACATCCTAGGACTCTGTTTTAAACCATACAAATATTTCTTCAATTTGCAAACCAATTTACTTTTACCTTTCACCACATAGTGCTCTGGCTGTGTTATATAAATATCCTCCTCCAAGTCACCGTGAAGGAAAGCAGTTTTCACATCCATTTGCTCAACTTCTAAATCATAATAAGTAGCAATAGAAAGCAAAAATCTAATGGATGTCATTTTTGCAATAGGAAAAAATATCTCACCATAATCAACACCCTCAACTTGAGAGTAGCCTTTTGCAACCAACCTTGCTTTGTACTTCTCAATACCTCCATCTGAACCAATCTTTTTCTTAAACACCCATTTGCAACTAACATGTTTTCATCCTTAAAGCAATGGTACAAGATCCTATGTATCATTCTTTTTCAAAACTACCATTTCTTCATCCATAGCAATGTTCTAGGATTCTGCATCATGCATACCTAATGCCTCTTCTACCGATTTGGGTTAATCGATGTTAGTATTCAAAGAAAAAATACATCTTCAATCATCAAGTGAATACCTTTCAAGTGGTTGTATATGCCTTGTAGACCTATGAACAAGCTGAGTTGGAGGTTCTTCCTCCTCTTTTGAAGATTTAGAGCTAGATGAGCTCTCCTCAACTTCTTGTCTATCTATGGTCCTTGATTCAACTTTCTCAGGTGTAGAAGGAAATTGAATCACATCTTCATGTTTACTTTGTTCTAGATGCAATGTAACAAAAGAAGGATTAGTTTCTCAAAAAATAGCACTTCTACTATGTATTACCTTCTCTACAACATGATCCCAAAGCTTGTATCCTTTCACACCATAACTGTATTCGATGAAGATACAATTCATAGCCTTGTTCTCCAACTTTGTTCACTTC
The DNA here is from genome assembly GCA_007258455.2 of Sequoia sempervirens. NCBI lineage: Eukaryota > Viridiplantae > Streptophyta > Pinopsida > Cupressales > Cupressaceae > Sequoia > Sequoia sempervirens. Next base: position 243,224,930 of record VDFB02000007.1, on the reverse strand, counting down.
TCCTTTGGCACATGTGCATATGCCTTGCAACCAAAGAATCTAAGATGTCTTAATGAAGGCTTGTGGCCCGACCATGCTTCTATAGGTGTTGTAGAGTCCATTCTAATGTCTAATAAACTTGGTGGAAATCACATAATTTAGGGGCAAACCTGGCTAAAAAGTCCACTTGACATTGAAAAAAAATTCATTAAATTATCGACTAGAGCTAGTAGGCTTGTGATGGTACTGGAACTATATGTGCTTTCAAATACCTAAGGCTACCTAAATTATCCTAGTGAAGGTATTGTACTTACTGAAAAATCATAAAAATGCATAACAATAAAAAAAGTAAAGTTGGTGCTTTGGCTATGGGTACCTACAGTATAGTCTGTGATTGAACTACTGTCAACAAGTAAAATGCTAAAACTAACTAGAAACTACAAATTGAACCTATTCTACACTCTATAGTACCATAAGTTGAATAAATGCAATCATGAATCATGCACAATAATTATTGATAACTTTGATATGAGAATCTATCTTAACTTATTATGCAATAATGAAGTAACTACTTAACATAAATAAAAACTGTAAATTAGTGAAGGACAATACCTTGAGTGGCCCTTGCTCAAGTGGTTGTATTCACTAAACTAAACCAAATCTAAATATTTAGATTCAACTCAATCATATCAACTCGAGATCATTCATTACACATTCCAAAATATCACATAAAATTTTGCTCAAAGATTGTATTAAGAAAAACTATGTTTGAACAATCAACATATCTGTGTGTTAACAACTGAAAACTAAAAAAGTGTTTGATAACCAAATCCACAACTAAAATATTAATCAACTAACTATCATAAAGAATCAACCACTGGTTGTATACATGCACAAGGGAGTTTATTCAAAACACAACTCTAAAATGAAACCATTAATTACAACTCCCTAAATACCAGAGTGTAATTAATATTTAGTTATCCTAACTACAACTAAAAAGAAATAGCAATCCAAATAAGATTAGAACTCTACAATAACAAAACTAGAACGTGGAACATAGAATCAGTTATGCCAAAATCCCAATGATAACATGGTTCTTCTTCTTCAATGCCTTTATTAATTATCATAATGATGCACAATTGTCTTCATTAAGTGTCTCCATGTTGTAGTTATTGTGCTTAGTGTATTCAAGAACATCCCATGTTTCGCTATCCAAGAACTCCTTCTATTGCAAGTTGCATTATGTAGTTATTATGGGCTACAATGTCTTCTCTGGTTGCAAGGGGTTAGTTCACAAAACACACACACAATACTAACTACCATGATTAAACATAGATATCAATCATAATTCATACATATTCACATATAAATAATACAACACCATCATATCATAACTACATTTCCATATACTTTAACCAAGTTCAAGTTCTGCATAATAAACATAAAATATGGCATACAATAGGAATAATTGTCTTAGGAATGTCTTATAAGAAGCATAAAGATAACATAAAACTAGCTAATAAATGGGATCATCACTCCCCCAACTACCCTTTTTCTTTCCATCAAGCAAATGAACTAGGAGGACAAATTATAGTGTAGTGTAATCTCCATAAGGTCCATGCCAGTGTTTACTCTCTTGATCTACTTCAGGTAGAATTCCTGTAACATAAAAGCCTCCTCATTATGATAAGTTCAACCTGCTCACATTCCTCCATTTTTTCCCCTATCCAATGTGGCACTAGATAAAGAAGGATGGGTGGTTGGAATATTAGTGGCAGCCAATTAAGTGCTTGTTTAGTAGCAATATCCATATACCTGTGCACTCTTTCATGTATAGCCATGAAGTTGTATACTGAATGTGGTTGTTTCCTCTATAGTTCTATTATAATCCTATTTCCTCTTTCCTCTGAAGTTGTATTCTTTGCTCCACATACTTATAACAATGATGAACCAATCCAACTGCTAATGTTTGCATTCTATTATAATCCTATATCCTCAATCTCATGATCTTTCATTTTGGTCCTTTGTACTCCATAAGTTGTAACCATTCATTTATGATGGCATCAGGGTTCTTTGATTCCTTTCTTACTAGGAGAGAAACATATTTCTCTCTCTCCTCATATTCTTCCATAAGTTCACCCTTGGATCTTTCATTCCTAAAGTAGGATGATAGTGCTCGGACCTATAAATCCCCCACAAACATCAAGGGGTTCCATTTGTTTCCTCATGCACTATATAGTTATGCAAATAGTACTTACAAAGTTGGTCTTGTTCATCTGGTGTAGAGTCAACCAAAACATTAAGGAAATAAAATTTCCTGCTCATTCCAACTGACTGGTTACTTATTAGTTTGCTAAACAAAAAAATTAAAAACTTTCTTGCAAAAACAATGCATAAGTTCTTATTGGAGGTCTACATCTAACAATTTGGGCAGCTTTATCTGCCACCTCCTCCACTCTAATTGCTAACTTGTTTAGCTCAATTTCCTTCCCCTCTAGCACTTTGGTATGCTTTGCAATTAGGTTTTCTTTTTCTCTTCTCCAATTTTCCCTCTCTTGTGAAAATTAATTAATAACTTTCCATAACTGATACCCAAGGGATAGAGTTGTATGATGAATTGGAGTCTTTATAGGAGGGGGTTCACTATTCTCTGCTACAAGCTATGTATCCCCTATTTTAACTATGGCAAGTTGTGCCAATAGGTCTAGTTTTCCCTCGTGTCCATATGTTTGTAGTTTCTCCATCTCTTGAATCTTCATCTCTCTCTATTTATCCCCTTGTTCATATGCTTTCACTTGTTCTTCCAACTGCTTAATTCTTTCTAATGCTTCCTCCAATTCCTTCTTAACATTCCTTTCTTCTATAAATATTTATACATCCCTCAAAGTCTAATCATCACAACCACATGTGTATTCAAAACCCTCATTGTTAGGGTTTTTTGGGGCTCTCCTCTTGGGTTTATAAGCAACAAAGATATCCTCTAAATCTGAGTCAGAGGTGGAGACATACCATTGTTTTTTTGTAGGAACATGCACATTCTCAGGAGCATTTTTCTTTATTTTTGAGTTTGTGTCAACCATCATAATATTTTATTCTTCTATCTCCTTACCCCTCAATTCCTCTTCTAATTTTTCTATACTTCCCCTCATAACACCTTTTTGTCTCAACCGGCCTGAATTCCTAGGTGTAGTAGATGTCTCTTTCTATATATCCTTTTTCTTCTACACCTTTGAAAGTGTAGAAGGGTTTCCTCCCTTTTTCTTAGCTTTAAGTTTCTTAAAGGTGGATGGGGTCTTCTTTGCTGTTGATTGCCTAGATGATGATTCCTACACATTTTTCTCCTCGCGTTCACCTTGGCTATGGGTAGGTGAAATAATAGGTGAAACAAGAGGGGTTCCTCTTATAGGTGCAACTGATGGTTCTAGGGTTTCAAGAATTGTAGGTTTCTCTAGTATATTGTTAATGTCTTGACATTTCATAAAGCTTTCCCAAGATACCTATGGATATTGAATTCTAAGACTCCTTTTTTGTTAACAAGGCTAATTAAAAATGATGGGAAAGAGATGAATCATTTTGTTTCCTTTGGTATTTGGATCCCATCCTCTTTAACAAATCGTAGAGGTAATTTGTTACATTAACAAGTCTATTATGACGAAGATGGCTTACTAATTTGAAATGGGTAGTGTAAAGAAGAGATAATCTACCATCACATTAAGGTACCTAATGATATATGAGGCTCAGGAATCCCATAACCATGAAAGTGAAAGTATTTTAGTACCTTGGGATGATGAATCTAGGTTTTCTCCTTCCTCACTGAGCTCTTCCCTTGCACCCATTGCATCTGCTCAAACTGAAAATTTAGCTCTAGTCCTTGGAAACCAGATACTTGTGCAAGTGCTCCTTATGAAGCATCTATTGACAATCCATTTACAATGGCTTCATCATGTTACAATGTAGCTGCAAATATCCTTGTTGTATCATCATCAAATTCTATCAACTTCATAAAGTATTCCAACCATCCTACCCTTGTGAAAATGGGTAACACTAATGCATCTTCCAATATTTGTTATGTGCAGTTGGATCCCTTGATATAATGTCACCTCCCATGGTGAATTATTCTACCCCTAATAAAAAAATCTTCAAAAAATATGAAAATTTAACCCAAATTTCAATCTCAATAGTCTACCAACCCAAGTTATCTATTACTCTTGCATGCACCTTTCCTTCAACAACTTCAATTGCTTTTCCCTTTTCTCCTCTGTTCAACTTCTATGAGCTTGAAAGGCTTTGAACTAACTGAAATTTAGGCAATTGTCAACTAGAATCGATAGGAAAAAGGTTGTAGGTGCAAAACAGGGTATGAAAAAAAGGTTTGTTTGTTTGCTTCTTGGTTCTGTGTTTAGCTTTTTTGGCTTTTTGGTGGCAGAAACTAAAGTTTTGGCTTATATATTACCCTTCCCCAAAACTTAAATTCTTGAAGTGTCCTCATTTCAAGTTAGGAAAATAGGAAAAGGTAATAATTGCAAAGTATGGAAATAGAAGTAATGAATAGAAAGTATGCAAGATCTAATGCAAGTACATATTGAACATAATGAAAATCTATGTTAATTATGGTTGTGTAGTATGCGTACCTATCGGATATTATGAAAATAACTCCACTCGTGTGTGGCTTATTTGAAGATTATCCACTGCATGAGGCTGATTTGACATGATTTAATTGCAATAAATAAATGTATGGAGGGTGAAATGAATGACAATTTGGTGTGTGGTTTGAAGTGAAGCAAAATGTATGGATGAGGAAAGTTGAAGTGATAGTCTGAATTCTTGAAATTCAAAATATGCATTGTGAAATGAATTGAGCATGTTGCATGTACTGATATGATAGGTTGATTTTTTGCATGTGTGATGAAAAATTGGAGTGAAAGGTGATGATCTGCAATTAATGTGGTGCCAAATTTTGAATTTTTTTGACAAATAGTGTTGTGAGTTCCTTTGAAAATAAGTCTCAAACTGAAGTTTGACAAGTCATGTGTAATGTGCTACAAGTCCCTACTACAACAGGTCCCTGACTAGAATGTAACAACTTTAATACAAGAAGCTATAGGTCCCTACTGCAATATGGAGAATGTTGCAAAGCAAATGTGTATAATTGTAACTATGTTGTGTGTGCATGTGAGGTGGATTAGTAAATTAAACTTGTGTGACATCATGGGATGAGCTTTGTAGCTCAACCATTGAGTCATTTGAAGAAATTGGTACATCTATTGCTAAGTCATCATTGTGTGGTTTTGTACTTGTATCTGAATCACTGATAATACCATACTATTGGATGAGAGAAAGAATGAAATCATCTTTTTGTATTGGTTTTTTAAATTTTTTTAACCTGTGGCCATTAACCAACAATCAGAAACTTACTACATCTATTGTATGCAACTTGACTGCCCCATTAGGAAAAACATAGCTTATCTCATAGGGTCCCAACCATCTAGATTGGAGTTTTCCCTTAAAATATTTATATCTTGAGTCATACAATAAGGCCCACTCTCCTACACTAAATTCCTTTGTCTTTATATATTGGTCATGTCATTTTGTCCTTTGTTTTTGTACTATCTCTATATGATGCATTGTTGCTATCCTAATTTCATCTAGCCCATTTAAGTTATGCAATCTCTCCTTTTTTGTTGTTGTGAGGTCCATGTATAATTCCACTACTATTCTTAGTGTTTTATACTCAAACTCTATTGAGAGAACTATTGTTTTACCATATAGTAGTTCATAGGGGGTGAAACCAGTAGTTGTTTTCCATGTTGTTATGTATACCCATACTTCTAGTAATCTAGCAACCCAATATTTTCTATGTAATTGCATTGTCCTGGTTAGAATACTCTCAATTTCCCTATTTGTAACCTCCATCTGGCCATTGTCCTAAAGGTGATAAGGTGTGGAATTTTTGTGCTTTATTTCATATTCTTCAACCAATTTTGTAATGAGCTATGAAGTAAACTGTGGGCCATGATCAATTACTATTTCCCTAGGTACTCCATACCTAGTAAAAATATCTTCATACAAAAATTTAGCAACATTGCCATCTCTAGCAAACTGTAATTCCTTCACTTCTACCCATTTAGATAATCAATGTAAACCATAATATACTCGTTGTTAGATGTAGGTGAAATATGGCCAATGAAATCTAGACCCCATTTTTCAAAGGCTGCTAGTGTCAATTGTGGTTGCAAAGGCATTTCATTAGTCTTGGTTAGCTTACCCATTTTTTGGCGTGTCACAACTTCTTGTGTACTTGATAGAACCCTTGTGTAAAGTTGGCCAATAGTAACCTATTGTGAGGATTTTGAATGATGTCTGTTTAGTTGCAAAGTGACCCCCACAGGGCTCATCATGGCAAGCCTTCATTATATGAAATGATTCATCTTCTCTTATAAATCTTCTCATGATATTGTATGGGCCTATGTGGAATAGATAACTAGATACCCAGGAATATGGGAAACACTTGTGCACTAGTTGTCTCTTTTCCCTTGGAGAAAAGTGTGCTAGTATCTGCCCTGTCAATAAATAATTGCAATGTCAACATACCAAGGTGTATGTATATTAAGAGCAAATAAATGCTCATCTAGACATGAGTCATCTACTACCCCTTCTATTGATTGTGTTGGCAACCTTGACAGAAAATATGCTACTACATTAGCCTTTCCAGGCTTGTCCACTATTGTAATATCAAATTCTTGTAGGAGTAGCCATCTTACTAGCCTGTCCCGTACCAGAGGTTTTTTCATTAAGTATCTTATAGTTGTATGATCTATGTGGAAAAAAATGACATATCCAATGATGTAATGTCTAAATTTTTTGATGGCATATACTATTGTTAGCATTTCCTTTTCTGTAACAGTGTAACTTAGGTTTTATCCCTATAAGTTCTTGTTGATGTAATAAATATCATATTCTTTATTACCTTCTTTTTGACCCAAAAATACTCCAATAAAAAAATCTAAAACATTAGTATGTATATGGAAGGGTAATGTCCAATTCCCCACCCTCAAAATAGGTGATCTAGTTAAGGCTGCCTTAAGTTCCTCAAAAAAATGTTGGAACTCTAATTTCCAATCAAATTCTACATCTTTTATCAACATAACAAACAATGGTGTTGCAATCTTATTGAAGTCCTTAATGAACCTCCTATAATAGCCCGTGTTGGCCTCCTACAATGATTTAATAGCTAAGCTCTTACAGCTGTGATTCAGAGATTGGACATCTAACCTGAATAGCCATTCAATCATCATGAAGGTGCATTTAACTTGTCAACCCAGGGATGCGAACTTGAAATGGGTCAGCACAATATGTGCACTAGGAACTCAAAGTAGCCATTTTCATTCTACAACTAAGAAAGATGCAGTGCTGAAAGTAAATTGCGTGGAAAGGAATAACATAAATGTTGAACATCAACCAAAAACCATACTAAGCTTGAAATGCATGAAAAAAATGAAAATTTGAAAAACAAACAGAAAAATACTCTATCTGCTTTGGCTGCAGGAATAGTCACAGAATGAAATTCTAGTGGCTGCAGGAATAATTAGCGCTAGATTCTTAACTAATTACTGAACAAAAAGTAACAAATAGGCTAAACTAAGCTAAGGATGGATTGCTCACCAAGTGGGCCCCCTTGGATGAGTATCCTCTACTACTAACGAAAACTCAGATGCTCGAACTTAGAACTCCACTTTATTCATCAGAAAACATGAGTACAATAGAGCAATGTATCACTGCAAGCTAAGAATGCAAGTACAATATCAGATCGTGCAACCTTCTGAAAAGGGGCATCTGATCCTTATTTATATTACCAACTAAGCAAGGCGGACAACTCCACGAACTGGGAGGACGCCAATTTAGGGGAAGCAAAGAAAATGGAGAGGCGGTTACGCACGCATGGAATCTGGTCAAACATGTCCGTAGATTTAGCACAACAATAATGCTAATACTTGCTCAACAACATTAAAGTCCACTACAAGGCAGTTAAATTCAATTTTTATGGGAAATCTCCTACCGTCATCCTCCTTTGAACTTTGAATGATTCCCTTGCTGGACGTTATGGTGCATGCCCAACTGGTGGTGTCTTTCTCAATTTAGTGTCTTCAAGTTATATCTGCATGGAAATGTCAGCATGCACAATAATTACATATCTATAACTACCTTAAAGAACATTCATCAACCACATGCATAATTAATATAGATAGCCCATATAACATGCCAATGTCATTAAAGATTTGTAGAAATAAGATTAAGCTCAATGTCTATAGTTATGAGGAAATCTCATAAAAATATCAACACTTAACGTCAAGGTCCATGATAATTTCAGTAAACAAATCATAAATTCTACCCAAAAATTATACCATAAACTAGGTTCATCACTCCCCCCAACCTAAGGTCTTGTTGGTCCTCTAGCAGGGGAAGGGTTGTTCTTCTGCTTGGTCAATGCTTTGAAATTTGCAACTGACAACTACCCTAAATTCATGTTTGTTGTTCGTGAATCAGGATCCCAGTAGAATCCTCCCAATCTGCTCCATCTCAGTCTTTGTGCAGCAATATCATAGTTGTAAAATTTGAAGTTTTGTAAAATAATCACATCTTTTTCCTCCCACCAAACCTAAATTTGGGCATGTGTCCTCATAAGTGAAATGATGATTTGACAAGGGTAGGGAATAATGGCATGCTATGGTGAACGCCTATATTAACGTACAATAGTTAAATGAATGCACTAAAAGACAATTAAGATATAGCAATTAATGCACACATACTTGAATGTGTGGAAGATTCGTTGCAAAGATTGTGGAGAAAGTACCCTTCACCTTTTTAGCAAATAAGTTGAGCAATTAATGAAAATGAGGTGGAATGAGGTGGGGTGGAATGAAGTGATGTGATGGAAGAGAAAGAAAGGTGGGAATGGATGGGCGGATGGGCGAATAAATGGACTCCCACGAAAGTGGAAGTCTTTATTATGACAAGTACACACCTTAATTAGCCAAAAAGAGGGACACTAGGTCCACTTCCTTTGGTTGCAGGAAGCTCGGGTGCAACATGCTGAGTGAATTTTTGTAGGAACTCCTCCTTGGACGTTGGCTTGTGATATAATCTGAGGCAATGACCATTGAAAAGCAACTTGAATATGACTGGGTCAATAGTAGTGAGTTGAACAACACCATTAGGGAATACTTCAACAACCTCATATAGTCCTAGCCACCTTGTCTGTAATTTTCTAGCATTGTCCTGATATCTAGAATCATAAAGCAATGCCCAGTCTCCTAGTTGGAATTTCTTGTCCTTGTTAAATTTATCATGCCACCTGATTCTCTAATTCTGCACTACCTCAATGTGATGCAAGGTTGCTCTCCTCATCTCATCCAAAGCATTCAGCTACAAGATTCTTTCTCTTTGTGCCTCAGAGATATCCATCCCCAAATCTACTGCAGTCCTAAGAGTCTTATGTTCAAATTCAATGGGAATCATGGTTGTCTTTCCATACAACAACTCAAATGGATAATCTATTTTCCAAGTATTTTTGTAGGCCCAAACAACTTCTGGTAATCTATTTTCCCAGTCCTTTCTATGGATAGCTACGGTTTTGGTCAGAATAAATTCAATTTCTAAATTGGTCACCTCAACTTGACCATTGGCTTGGGGGTGATAAGGAGTAGACTACCTGTGTCTTATGTTGTACTCATTAACTAGTGTTGCAACAAGGGTTGATGTGAATTGAGTCCCTTGATCAATCACTATCTCTCTTGGAAATCCGTACCTCGTGAAAATATCCTCATAAAGAAATTTTGCGAACTTGTTATCTCTTGCATGCTTCATGGCCTTAAATTCTACCTATTTAGTTACATAATCAGTGCATACTAGGATATAAGACTTACCATTTGATGGAGGGTCAATGGGTCCTACAAAATCCAATCCCCACTTGTCAAAGGGAATGATTACTACTTGAGGGAAAAGTGGCATCTCATCAGATTTGGTTGGTCTGCCCATTCTTTGACATCTATCACATCTTTTGGTATACCATCCTGTATCCTTGTGGAGTGTTGTCCAGTAATATCCTGTGTTCAAAATCTCCATTGTTGTCCTCTTGGCTGCAAAATGTCCTCCACATGGTTTGTTGTGGCATGCATGCAAAATTTCATATGTTTCATCTTCTCTCACACATCTCCTCATGACATGGTCTGGTCCAGTATAAGACAAACATCCAACAATCCATGATAAAGGAAAATATTTTTCAATGAGCGCCCTTCTCTCTTTTGGAGAGAAGTGAGGTGGAACTCCACCTGTGACCAGATAGTTAGCTATGTCAACATACTAGGGTGCTTGTACACTAATGGAGAATAGATTCTCATCAGGAAAAGAGTCATCTATGGCTTTATTATCTTCTAATGTAGTCAGCCTTGAGAGAAAATATGCAACAACATTGGCCTTCCCTGGTTTATACACAATGGTTATGTCAAACTCCTGCATCAACAATAACCATCTTTCTAGTCTACCTATGATCAAAGGTTTATTCATGAGATATCTAATGGTTGCATGATCAATGTGCACAAAGATTTGATAGCCTCTTATGTAGTGCCTAAACTTGTTCAGGGCATAGATCACTGCCGAAATTTCTTTCTCTGTCACTGTATTGTTGAATTCAACTCCTTGCAAATTTTTGCTAACAAAATAAATGGCATTTTCAATAGCTCCTTCTTTCTATCCTAAGACTACTCCTATGGCATAATCTGATGCATCTGTATGGATGTGAAAAGGAAGCTCCCAATTAGGTCCTTTGAGTACAGGAACACAAGTCAAGGCTATCTTCAAATTAGAAAATGCCTTGTCACAATCTTCAGTCCACTAGAATTCAACATCTTTAGTGAGGAGGGTATACAATGGTACTGCTATTTTGCTAAAATCCTTGATGAACCGCCTATAATAGCTTGCATGGCCCAAGAAATTCCTAACATCCTTCTATTTTGTAGGTGTGGGAAGATTTGTGATCACCTCAATCTTTGCAGGATATACTTGAATTCCTTTGTGAGAGATGTAGTGTCCAAGAACTACAACTTCCTGCATCATCATGAAGCACTTTTCACTATTTAAAGAGATATTGTGATCTTCACATCTCTGTAGGACTTTCCTAAGATTCTCCAATGCTTCATTGAAATCAGCACCATAGGTAGTGAAATCATCCATATAAATTTCCATGCAATCATGAGAAATGTCTGAAAATATGCTAATGACTGCCCTCTGAAAAGTTGTAGGTGCATTACATAAGCCAAATGGGAGTACCGAGTAGGTATAGGTCCCCATGGACAGGTAAACGTGGTCTTTTCTTGGTCCTCTGGTGAAATTTAGGTTTGTTGTAGCCACTAAATCAATCTAGAAAAGAAAAGTATTGTTTTCCTGCAAGTGAGTCTAAAACTTGATCTATGAAAGGTAAGGGAAAATGGTCCTTTTTGGTAGCAGCATTAAGTTCCTTGTAATCAACACAAAATCACCATTTCCCTCCTCTTTTAGGAACAATTACTAATGGAGACACCCACTAGCTATCTGAAATGGGGTAGATAAATCCTGCATCTAGCAACTTCTGCAATTCTCCTTTTACAATTTCTCTCAGTGCAAGGTTAATTCTTCTTTGTGGCTGTCTCACTGGGGTGCAATAATCTCTGATATAAATTCTGTGAGTGCAAAGCTTAGGATCAAATCCCTTCATCTCATGATAGTCCCACACAAATGCATGTTGATGGGTCCTCAATAAGTTTTCCAATAACAATTGATGTTCTTCACTCAGTTTGTTGTTAACATTCAAATACTTTCCTTTTGACACCTATACTTGTGTAGTTGACTCTATCATAGTTGCTTCATTAATACATGGTACCTTGAGTTCATATGGAAGCAAGGTATGGGACATACCTGTTGCTGCAGGAAGTCTGTTTGCAAGAACAATGGACATAGGAAGAGTGGTTGTAGGAAGAACATCTGCAGGAATAGTGGCTATAGGAAGAGCAGGCAGAAGTGTCTTGACTGGAGTAGCAGAATGAGAATATGGTGCTTCCTCCACTTCACAATGGTTCTAAATTGTGTTAACCAATACTTAATCTTCATCTTGAAGTTGCATGAAGGAGCTTCTACCTAACATCATAAGCTGCACCACAAAATTAACTCCCTCGGCCTCTTCACCAACATGTGGCCACACGAGATTATCCTCATCATGGGATGGCTAAGTAGGAGGATAAAGAACAAAAAATTTGGTACTCTTCCCATCATAAATGGTCATGTCACCTAGCCAACATCCAATATATGCATCTATAGTTGCTAACCATGGCCTTCCAAGAATAATGGGATACCCACCTAGTGTAGCTTTAAGAGAAAGAATGATGAAGTCTGCTAGGTACTCCCAGGAGTCTAGAATCACCACAAGATCCTCCACTATATCATTAGGCTTGACAATAGAACTATCAACAAGCTGCAAGACAGTGGGAGTAGATCTCATGCATGCAACTTTTAGTTGCTACAGGATGTCCTTGGTCATTACATTTATTTTTTCCCCTAAATCAATCAGAGCATTCTTTATTTGAATCCCATTTATAACGACTGCTACCACAAGACTACCTTGGCCATTGTACTTATGGATAGTTACTTCTCCAAGCATGATGTCAGCTAGCTGTCCCACCACATGAACCATAGTGGGGTATTTCTTCTTCCTGCCTGGCTTCTTGAGGCATGCTTCTTTGATTGCCTTGCCATAGATTGGGACATCCTTTATGACTTGAAATAGAGGTATCTGGACACATTTATGCTTCAACTAATCCAAGATATCAAAGTTTGTGTCCTTCTTTTCTTCCTTCTTCTTGGAAACTTCCAATCTCTGAGGAAATGGTGGTTCTTATTCAGTCTACTTGACTTGGATTGGTTCAAGATTTTTAGGTGCACTTGGCTTAATGTGATCATTCAGAGGTTCCTCTTCCTCTTCCATAGGAAGCTCAGTGATAATGGGATTGGAAGGGGCTGGTAAATTAGTTCCTGAACACAAGTGGATGTCACTTATACTCACATCATATACAGGGAATTGATTTGAATTAGCAGAATATACAAGCTACTGCTAGGGTTTGTTATTTGGATTGGGTGTGCGCTGAGCTAGTAGCTGAGTAGGTTTAGGTGCATTTGAGATTGAATTAGCAGGTGGAGGCATTATAGTAGGATGTTGGGGCTGATAAGGTGGCTGCATATAATTGGTTGTCTGGGTAGGCCATTGTTGTCCTCCCCTCCATTGATTTTTTGTTGCCAATTTCTTGGAGATGGTTTCCAATGCCCTTGAAATTGTTGTCAATTCCCCTGAGATTGTTTCCACTAGGGTGGAGAGTTCTGATGATTGATCCAAGCATTTGGAGGGTTACCCCAAGGCTATGGTGGATATCCTCTATAGTTGGATGGATATGGGGGTTTCCATTGGTTACCAAATGAATAGGAGTTGAAATATGGCCCAACATAAGAGAGTGGATTTGGTGGCATACCTTGTCTTGGATCCCAAGGCCTCCTTTGTGCAACATAGTAGGCTTGATCTTCTTCAATTTGAATTGGCTTGAATTTGGGTGCAATTTGCTTTCCTTCAATATTAGCTACCATCTTGCATCAATAGTCCTTCTTTTGTTTGCAATGAGGGAAATACTCTGCAAACATCGCCTATGCCTCCTCTTGCTTCTTCTTGGCTTGAAGTGTGTCTAGCTGAGTAACTAGATTGTTTATAATATCTTCCTTGAAGTCTGCCAACAAATGAGTAATCTCCATTCTTGAGATTCCACTGGTAGATGACTTACCCATGGAAGATTGGTAAGCTCTCCCTTTCTTTGAAGCTTCCCTAGAGTAGTTCTGGCATATTTTCTTGATATCCTCCCAAGGAACTTGGGAGATATCTCCTCCTCCCATTAGGTCCAAGGCATCAGTGCAACTATCATTGATTCCTCTTAGGAAAAGTAACTTTTGTGAGTCCTCATTGAGTGTATGGTGTGAATATTTTTGTAGGAAAAACAAAAACCTTGCAATATAATCCTCCAGGCTCTCATCTTCCTTTTGTTACATCCTAAAAATGTCACCTCCTCTCATGTCACTTCCCCTGCAATACTCGTATTTCTCAAGGGATTTTGTCTTCATGTCCTCCCAAGTTTCCACAATATGTTTTCCTAGGCTCATGAACCATCTTAATACAACTTCTTTCAGAGTGGTAGGAAATAGCTTAAGCTTATGGGCATCGGTGGTATAGTCATAACTCCTGCAGAGTATGTCAAAATCAAACAAGAAGGTATCAGGATCTTCTATGACAAGTCCATAAAACTTGGGGAGTGTTGAAGAAGGGATATTTTTGATGTTGTCAACTTCATTCTGGTGGGAAATGGGGAAAGGAAAAGCTGGTTGGTTAGGTCTGTTCCTATTTGCATCACCCATGCCTGCTTGATGTATTTCCAAAGCAAAGGGGTTCTCAAGCCGACTTTGGTCTTCAAAAGAAGCTTTAGAGCTAGTCAGATCAGGAAATGCATCGACAAAGGGGTGTGGATCTTCTTCTTCTTCTCTTGGCAGGTTCTGATATTCAACTAGCTAGAATGGATTAGGATTGTTAGGAAGGAATCTCCCATAAGCATCCCTTCTCCTTCCTCTATGCATGCAGTATCAACTCACTATCATCCTGCTCACACAAATAATTGGTAAAGAATAAGGGGGGTCATTACTTCCTAAATGAGGGTATACTAAGAACAACTTCCAGAAACACTACAGCAAGAAAAACTACCAATGACTCCAAAGAACTCTCTAGTTTGACACCATCCCCGATAATGACACCAAAAATGTTGGCCTCCTACAATGATTTAAAAACTAATCTCTTATAGCTATGATTTAGAGATTGGACATTTAACCTGGATATCCATTTAATCATCATGAAGGTGCATTTAACTTGTCAACCCAGGGATGTGAACTTGAAATGGGTCAGTACAGTATGTGCACTAGGAACTCAAAGTAGCCATTTTCATTCTACAGCTAAGAAAGATGCAATACTGAAAGTAAAATGCTTGGAAAGGAATAACATAAATGTTGAACATCAACCAACAACCATACTAAGCTTGAAATGCATGACAAAAATTAAAATCTTGAAAACAAACAGAAAACTACTTTGTCTGCTTTGGCTGCAGGAACAGTCACAAAATGGAATTATAGTGGTTGCAAGAACAATTAGCGCTAGATTCTTAACTAATTACTAAACATAAAGTAACAACTAGGCTAAACTAAGCTAAGGACAGATTTCTCACCAAGTGGGGCCCCTTGGATGAGTATCCTCTACTACAAACAAAAACTTGGATGCTCAAACTTAGAACTCCACTTTATTCATCAGAAAACATGAGTACAATAGAGCAGTGCATCACTGAAAGCTAAGAATGCAAGTACAATATTAGATCACATAACCTTTTGAAAAGTGGAATCTGATCATTATTTATATTACCAACTAAGCAAGGCGGTCAACTCCATGAACTGGGAGGACGTCAATTTAGGGAAAGCAGAGAAAATGGAGAGGCGGTTATGCACACATGGAATTTGGTCAAACGTGTCCATAAATTTAGCACATCAATAACGCAAATACTTGCTCAACAAAATTAAAGTCCACTACAAGGTGGTTACATTCGATTTGCATGGGGAATCTCCTGCCGTCATCCTCCTTTGACCTTTGAACGATTCCCTTGTTGGACGTTATGGTGCATGCCCAACTGGTGGTGTCTTTCTCAATTTAGTATCTTCAAGTTATATCTAAATGGCAATGTTAGCACACACAATAATTGCATATCTATAACTACCTTAAATAAAATTCATCAACCACATGTAGAATTAATATAGATAGCCCATATAACATGCCAATGTCATTAAAGATTTACAAAAATAAGATTAAGCCCAATTTCTATAGTTTTGAGGAAATATCATAAAAATATCAACACTTAACGTCAAGGTCCATGATAACTTCAACAAACAAATCATAAATTCTACCAAAAAATTAGACCATAAACTAGGCTCATCAGCGTGCATGGCCTAGGAAGCTTCTAACATCTCTTTGCCTTTGTGGAACATGCAATGTAGAAATGATCTCTATCTTATGTGGGTTAACTTCAATCCCTTAATTGGATATGAAATGCTCTAGAAAAATTCCCTGTCATCATCATAAAGAACTTTTCATTACTTAGGGACAAGCTATGTTCTTTACATCTTTTCAAAACCTTTTCCAAATTGGTAAGGGTTTCTTCATGAGTTTCCCCATATGTGGTGAAGTCGTCCATGTATATTTCCATAGAGTCATGAGCATAATTAGAAAAGATGCTAAGCATTGTCCTCTAGAAAGTAGCTGGGGCATTGCATAACCCAAAGGGTAGGACATAATAGGCATAAGTACCCCAAGGGCATGCAAGTGTTTTTTTGTCCTGATCCTCTAGTGGAGCAATCTTTATCTGATTGTAGCCACTAAAACCATCTAAGAATGACAAGCACTTCTTCCCTGCTAAAGAGTCAAGCACTTGATCAATGAAGGGTAATGGGAAGTGGTTTTTCCTAGTGGTTGTGTTCATCTCCCTATAATCTACACATACCCTTTATTTTCCACCTTTTTAAAGGAAAATAACTAAAAGTGATACCCATTCACTGTCACATATAGGATAAATGAGGCTTGCATCAAGTAGTTTTTGGAGTTTAGTTTTAACTATTTCTCTCAAAGTAGGGTTTATTCTTATTTGAGGTTATCTAATGGGTCTAAAAACATCATTTGTATAGATCCTATGCATACACAAGTTAGGATCTATTCCCTTCATGTCATGATAGTCCCATGCAAAGGTTGTTGCATGTGCCTCTAGCACAGTATTCAAGGAATTCTATTGCTCTTCAGTTAGTGCATTGTTTATGTTTAGCATTTTTCCTGGCAGAATTTCTAATGTTTTGGATGATGCTTGCACGGATAAGAGGTCAAGTCCAAGAATGTTTGGTATGCACTATTATGGTATTAAGGAATGAAAAATATGATATATTTCTTCTAATGAATTGACAGGTATAATTTTTTTCAAAGGATCTTGTAGGCATGAAAGATAGTCTTGTTGTTGTGGGTTCCTACCGTAGTCATTTTGTATTATGTGAGCAATCAGATCATCTTAATCATGATCATCCAATAAAGGGCTATGTTCCATTTTCATTAAAGTTTGCAGGGAATAGTGGTCATCCTCATCCAAGGTGGGCCATATGGTTTGTTCAAGATCAGCATAAGGTTGAGCTAGAGGATAGAGAACCAATTTATTAGCTATAGTCCCAATAGATATAATCATATTTCTAGATCTACAACTGATGAATGCATCAACTGTAGCTAACCATGGTCTGCCTAAAATGTGTAGATACCCTGCAAGGTTGACCTTTGACTACAAGACTATGAAATCAGTAGGATATTCCCAAGAATCTAATGCTATAACTAAATCCTTAGTGATTCCCTCAATCTTTATTGTTGACCTATCTACTAACTATAAAATAATAGGTGTACGTTTAAGGTTGGCTAACTGAAGGAGTTGCATTGTTTCCTTAGTCATGACATTAATTTCTGCCCCTAGGTCAATCAAGGTATTCTTGATAAGGGACTCATTAATCTTAACATCCACTACTAGTCTACCAGGGTCTATGTATTTAGAGATAGTTATGTTCCCTAGCATAATATCGACAAGGTTTCCTAGAACATGAATTGTTTGAGGATCCTTCCTCTTTCTCCTTGGTTCATTAAGAAAGAGGTCCCTTACAGTCTTGGTATAAATTGTGATGTCCTTGATTACTTGAATGAGAGAGATTTTGATACTTGCATCTTTTGTTGACCCTGTTAGGACTCCAAAATGCTAGTTTGAAACCACAATAGGTTGCTAAGCTCTTGGTACGTTTTTCGCTAACGTAAAAGGCCAAATGATGAATTTGAACCTTCTCTTCAAAATCTGTCAGACCTAGGTGGGTATACCTATGCAAGTGGAGCAGATTTAGATTGTGTGTTTCCTACTTAGGCAATCTATCCACAATGGAAATTGGAAGTGGAGAGATGCATACCTATTTGGTATGAATTGTATAAGCAATATCAAGGTGGAATTATGAATATGTTTAGTTAAAAGACGTGAAGTTTAAATTTGATATGATAAAACTAAATAAAAATGGGTGAGACCAATGCCTTGTTGGGTAAAACAGAGTCAGATGAAAGTCAAAGATGAGTGGTTGATATTGGCATAAATTCTAACGGTTTGGCATACTAGTTTATAACTTGTATAAACATGCAAGAATGTAATTACCAGGTTCTTCTAGGTGATCCAAATGACACTTCCAAATTACTGTGAATGACTAGAAGGATTTAATCTTTACTTGAAAGAACCAATTAATCATATCACACAAGTACAACAAATGTGCATTGATAAATTGAGTATATACTTGATATATAAATTTAAATAACAAAGAATTATCAACCTTGGAGACAATCTGATAATATTTTCAATTAATTCAACAAACAATTGATACCAGTAAGACGCCACAAAATCAAAGATCTTTCATTGATTCCTCAAAATTTCATACATGCATCATGGTCTTTTGAAATGTAAACATTATATCTAACCCTATTCGCCTGTTACTTTCTCCTAACTCTAATCTAATCTCCTAATTCTAATCCATTCAACTTGATCTCAATCTTCATATATATACATTGCATGTTCAAGAGCCGTGACCTTTTTCCTGCCCGTCTGTTGCACTTCTTTGTTTCATTTTAATTGATTGCCTTTTGGCAAATTACAATTTTTTAATCTTCACTATTGTGTCTTCGTGAAAATTACTTTAGTAATTATCAAATCTTTCCTTTGCTAGCAATTTTTGCTCTTCACCCAAAAAATAATCACTTGTATTATAACTCCTTTGGTGAAAAAATTCCACCCCCCAATGTTAATGTTTTACAAATTTTGTCTTTTGTATGTTTGTGGGTAAAATAATTATTCACCATATAAATCCCTTTGTTAAAATATTTCACATTTTAGTGAAAATATTTCATCTCATGAAGAAAATACTTTATTTCTTCACCTTTACCTTTATTCAATAATTTATCACTTTATTACTCCCAAAAATATTAAAATCTCTTCTATATTTTTCACCCAAATTATATCGAAAGCACATCCAATTTAATATTTTTATCCACCTTCAAATCTTCGGTGTGACATGCTCCATCGAAGATACATTTATTTTTTCATTTGATAGTAATTTTCTCACCGATGAAACTACCATCGGCGTGACATGTGAGGTCGGAGAGACATGAGGATTTCACTCCGATAGTACTTTTCTCTCCGATGAATTTAGGGTTTCTGTTCTGGTTTGTGTAGCGTGTGAGAATTTGGATGAATCTTCTTCCTCCAGCCAAAACTCGATTGCAACTATCACACCCAAAGCTCTCAACGAAGCAACAAGATTTAGAACCCCTTCAGAGTCCTCAATTACTTTGCCAATGCGATGTTGCTCAGAATGAAACACATCAGTGTAATTCACTGTGATAATATAGCATGGAGTTATATGTACAGGGGCTCAGATCTGCAACTTTTATGCCTGTAGCTTCTTTGAATGAAATAGAAGTCTACCGTAAGCATTGCGTGTCCAATAGTTTGTGTAAAGATGCCTCCAACAAATGTATAATATCAATCGGTTCTTGCAGCTGACTCTCCATTTCAATGTAGCAGATCTATCTTTTCTGAATGCAATTTCTCGGAATTACCTTTTGGTGTAATACTGACCCAAAAAAAAAAATTCCTCCATTTGTACATTTATTTTCAATAGATGCTTTCATATTTCTCGTATATGCCTATCAGGGCACTTGCAGTTATAAAATTTCACTTCCAGTTCGTGCTTTGATGGGAACCATACCTCTTTACAAGAATTCTGTGTCTTTACGTCTATAGAGATTTGAAATTTTTGCAATCTACATTTACTTCAAAAGTTTATGCGTATTGGCTATACTTCCACCTTCTGAATACATATTTTCCATGGCAGTTGTTCTTCACTATTTAAAACATTCCCTCAATTAAAAGGCAAAAAATTCCATCAATCTAATTGGTCCCTCTTTGTACAACTTCACATTTTGACATTCTCCCTTTCAATATGCGACATAATCATTTCTAAGTTGAAAGAATGCTTGTAAATTCCTGCACATGATTTGCATTACTGTTGGACTTTCATGACTGCGTGCATACATGTTTTGACAACCTATCCACTGGATAATAAATAATTTAACTCTGCTTCCTTCATATTGTCATGAACGAGGAGAAAATATCTATCTATGTCACAAAACTCCATCAAAGAAAATTAATCATCTCCATTCTGGCTAGAAGAATGCATGCTTAATATTTTGATACATAGTATCAAATATCTTCTCAGCTTCAGGTCATAGGGTAGACAATTTGTTTTCATGATTTCTTTCAATGCATATCCTCTCTAGTTGTCCTTGCTATGTGTGATTTAAGCATCCAATACAAGATGACCCCCAAGTGTAACAAGTGCACATATGTAGATGATATAGTATCATTGCTTGCATTGGCATGAAAGTATGAGAAGTTGATCAAAATTTAGACACCCCTGTTTCATTGTCTCCCTTGCTAAGACTTTGAAAGCCTACACAATGTTCTTGTATCCTCCACAATTTCAAACGGATATCATGGTCTTCATTGCCAGTTGTCTCCTTATCTCAAAACTCTATGTGATGTCAATACACTAAGTACTATTACATCAACATAATCATACTCCATAGTCTCATTGCCACAACTACCATCATCTTTACTTTCTTGAATCCACATAGTTACATTCATTTTCATGTTGAATGTTACTTCTATATGGGGTGAGAATTTTGAAGTGGGTTTTGCCAAAATTTTACTTTAGCATTTTGTATTTTGGTTAAAATAGCCAGGTAGTCTCCATAATGACTTTGAAAAAATGATCAAACGATCTCCAAAAGCCACGAAAATACACCCGAATGTGGATTTATGATAGGGAAGCCTGCTTGTCAAAAGGATCGGCATGAATTATTTTGGATTCCAATCTGTTATTGCTCAAAGTTGCCTATTTAGTCATTTCTGAAAGTTGCTCTTGTGAAACTCAATAAAAATCCATCTCTTGCCCCTTTTGAAAAAATATCCAACGTGATTATGAGAAGCTATAATTTTGCATACTAGCTTATTTAAGCATGGTGAACACGTGTGCAAGAGGGTTTTCCGCCAGGCATCTTCTTTTTGCAAAATATGAGGTGTCAAAGTTTTCTTCTGTAAGGATTTTTTGGAAATGCTAGTGTCAAAACTGTGCAAAATCAGTTTGGTTTTGGCTTTGAAAAAATACCAAATTAGGTGCTATGACCCTAAAAATTGGCTTGGAGGTACACTTTCATGAGGAGAATCCAGGGAATCAGTTGGTTTTCCATGATGAGCTATCAGTTGCTTAATACTAGCTTCCAAAGTTGGTCACTTTAACATATTTTATTGTGTAGACAACAACCCTTCACATAACCCTTCAACTTGACCTTTCAAAACCTTATCAAAACTGATCGTGTGAAGCTGAAATTTGGTGTGCACATTCACATATGGTAGATGAACATTTGTGCAAGGTGGTTTGGCATGAAAATGAACAGATCCAAAGTTATGATTTTTCAAAATGTGTTCCTTGGGCTGTTTTCACAACTGAGTTTTATGAGTGTTGAAATCTAATTTTTTAGTATAGGAACCTAAAATTTGCATGAAATTTTACATTCCAACAGACCCAATAGGTATATCTTAGCTTGAATTTGATGTCATGGTATGGCTAAGCACTCAGGAAATGGAGGCTCTAGACTTGGGATAGTTTGGTTTTCTTGATTTGACTCAGGCTCTAAAGATAAATAATCTAGAGCTCCAGTTGTAGGTTCACTATCTTCCATTTCTGTAATTTGTGGGGATGAAGGACTAGCTAGTATTTTTACTAGCCTAAGGTTTACATCACTCACCTCTACCCTATATGTGGGGTATTGCATAGCCTCGTTAGTATATGCTTGTTGGATAGGCTTGTTATTGGGGTTAGGTACAGGTAGGGCAAGTAATTGTGGTACTTTTGGTGGCTGGGATGTTGTGTTTGTGGGATTAGGCATAATAGTTTGTTGTTGTTGTTGAGAGGGTAGAAAAGGCTATTGGTAATTCATGTTTTGTTGCTGCCTCTAATTTTTTTGCACTAGTCATTGAGGGTTATAGTTGGAACCTTGGAAATTTTGTTGTGGCCATGCATTTTTTTGTTGTTGATTCTAGTTTTGTTGGGGTTGTTGCTGTTGTTGAGGGATTTTCCATTGGTTTTGGACATTTATCCAAAGTTGTGAATTCCAAGCAAAAAATTTTTGATTTCCAATTGAAAAAGATGTATTGAAATTTAGAGGGTCTTGTGGCATACCTTGTCTTTTTTGCAATGGCCTTCTTTATGCAATGTAAAATAGTTTTCCATATTCTCCTTCTAGTGGTTGAAAATATGATTTCTCTTATTTGTGCTCTATGATACTTGCAACCCTTTTAAATTTGTAGTTTACTTTTCTTTGTTTGCAATTGGGGCAGTATTTAGTGAGCATTGCTTCAGCCTCCTCCTGCTTCTTCTTGACATGTAAAGTGCCTAGCTAAGCAGCTAGATAACTGATAATTCCCCCCTTCATGTTAGACAATAGGTTGCTTAATTCCACTTTGGGAAGCCCATTAGATGTTTTTCCAATGGTGGATGTTCTCTCTCCCCTTGATCTTTTGGTAAAGGACCTTGAGTAATTTCTACAAACTCTACAAATAACTTCAAAGGGTAACGAGGACACATCCCCTTCCCCAATAAGATTGAGGGCATCCATACATTCCTCATTGACTCCTCTTAAGAATACAAGCTTCAAAGATTCATTTGAGAGTCAATTCTATGGATTTTTCTTCAAGCAAAACTGAAACCTCTTTACATAATCTTCCAATAGTTCATCTTCCTTCTGAGTCATCCTGAATATATCAACTCTTCTCCTATCAAATCCTCTGCCATAATCTTGTTATTTCTCCAAGAAATTTGTTTTCATGGTCTCCCAATCTAGAACAACATCTTTTCCTAGTCCCATAAACCATATCAAGGCAACATCCTTCAAGGTAGCAAAAAATAGCTTGAGCCTATGGGCATCAATTGTGTAGTCATAGCTCTTGCATAGGACATCAAACTCGAACAAGAATTTGTCTATATCCTCAATCACCAAACCATAGAAGACTGGGAGGGCTGAGGGTGGTATATTCTTTAGAATAGTAGCCCTCTCTTGGTTGGTGATTGGGAACTCAAAGGTGACATGTTCAAGTGGATCATCCACTGTTGCATCACCCATGGTTCGGTATCTCCCCTTTGTGGGTGTAGTAGATATTGGTGAAAGGGAAGATTCCTCTTCAGTAGTACCCTCACTCTGATGAATGTAGTCACCAATGTGTCTTGGCTTGTTGAGGGGAGGAACCTTCCCAATGTGTCTCTCTGCCTCCGCATATAATAGGTAGAAATTTGTATAGCAATGATTCTTGCATAATGTTAGTAGAATGTTATGATATTTGATAATATTAAACCTAACAATCCTAATACTGAAAAAAAATTCCAAACTAGGAAAGCTTGAAAATAAAAGTGTAGACACTAAAAAATGTCCCAAATCATATCATGCACTCGAATCAAATATACTAACATAATTTCCTCTTAAAAACCATCATCTTTTCGCTTAATTGATTAAATTAACCTAACTATTTAATTAATTATATCATTTGCATCTATTAATCTAATTGGCCTAATTAGGTTAATTCATCCCTTTCATGCTAACATTTTGTTCCTATTAAATTGAATAAATCAAATTATTTAATTTAATCCCTAAAGTCCTCTTATTTAATTAAACAACCCTAAGTTATTTAATTAAATATTATCACTTCCCCTTTCCAATAAATAAATAAATTATTTAATGAATATCCTAATTCCCCTAATTTGCATACTTGAAACTTCATTTAATTATCAAATTACTAATAAATCCAATTCCCCCACTTGCAAAGGAATATTCCATATTTCTCATTTGCATATTCCTGCAAAAGGGGAATATTCCCATAGAATATTCCCTCCCCTTTTGCACAATTAAACTTTTTTTTAATTTGCAAAATATCCTTTTCTCTCACCCATGAGAATATTCTTCCTCCTCCAATCATTTGAAAAAGGGAATATTATCACTTAGCTTCAAAACAAGTTGTTAACTTTTGACTTCTTGTGCAAGTTAACTTTTGACCTCTTGTACAAGTCAAAAGTGTGCTTGTTTGGAAAGAATGAGAACCCTTGATTAAATATCATCTTGCATTCTCACCTGTTGATGAGAATCCATGATCCATGCCTCCAATTTCCTCCATCCTTGACCATTGATTAGCTTTTTCAATCTCAACCCTCCATTTCTCATTTGCTTGCCTATAAATAGAACACTATTTGGAGACAAATGGATCCATATTTTAGCATCAAACTTATGTTGTTAAAATCACTCACACTCACACTCATTTAGCTCACATTTAACATATTTTAGTTTAAATTGGTTGCATAATAGCTTATATTCCATTAATGGATTCTATAATGCATCCATTTAGCTAATTAGGTAATTAGGGTTTGAATCTTTTTAGTTTAAATCTCATTTAGATTAGCTTAGAAATTGTATATCTAAATCATTTAGCATAAAATCATGTTAGATTAGCTTTTGCATTATGCTCATTTAGATTAAAATCATGTTTTCATTCACATCTCATAACCGTTTCATCGATTCTCTTCAATAGAATCGATTGAAACAAGCTCACCGATCCACAGGATTGGAAAAGGGTCATCGTTTCACATTAACATGACACCAATCTCACAAAAGGATAAGTTTCAGATGGGTTAGAGTAGACATTTAAATGTTTTCATAGTTTAGAATGCTTTGTTTTAATGAATGCCTAGTTTAACTTCAATTTGATTGATCCTGTTTAGATTGAGTATTAGTGGCATGAATATGCTTTGATTCTTCATGGGTCAAGCCGGACCATACTAATATCCTCAGTCACATTCTGGCACTAGAAGGAGGGAAAAACTTATCAAATTTAATCAATTTCTAGCTCGAATTTTGTTTGTTTTGATTTTTGTAGGATAGAGTGACGCCCAAAACAATTTCAACGATGCCTTTGCAAGGGCATCGCCATACATCGATGCTATCATCATTAAAAATAGCGACACCTATTAAATGCACCAATGTTGATTAAATAAGCAATGACACTAATACTTTCTAGAGGTATCAAAAATTATAACGACTCCCGACCAAACAACAACACTATCGTGCTCACTGGTTTCTCTGCAAAGCAACACCCTAGTTCACCATAGCGACACTATCATGAATAGCGATGCCCAAATTTGGTAAGAAATTTAACGATCATTTTTCAACATGTTATTTGATTTTTTTGATTCATCAGAGTACTAACATGCCTCTAATGTTGTTTTGGTTTTTAGATTAACAGGGTTTTGCAAGATTGGAAGACACGAAGCTAAAGTGAAGAATCATTCTCATATTAAGATTTTATGATTGTAACAAGTGTTTGAAGTTTTGGGGAAATTATAACCCAATTTCTTATGCTTTTTACTTTATGCTCTAGGACTTCACTAAATTTCATTTGGGTTTAAAATGAATGCTCAAACAGGACTAAAATTGAACCCTCATCTCATCATTATCTTTTGGGTTTTTAAATTGAAAAAGGCAACTTAACATTTCGTTTTGTGCATAAAATGAATTCATCTTAACTTTAGTCAGTAACATGAATGAGTGTTTGCTTTGTTGTGACATGCTTATGGTGTGTATCCAATCCCCTTGTGCTTCGTGCGATATTGGGTGAAGAGAAATACTTAAGTACACTTTTATGCTTTTTGTCACCCTTAAGAAAGGACTTACTTTGAAACACACCCCGCAACGAGAAACTCATAGGAAAGTTCTTGCAAGCATGTTTACTGGCGGGCTATATTAAAGGTTGGGAAATCATGAGAAAGTACCTTCTATCTTGGACTATATAACATATTGCACCTAGTACCATGCCTTAAGCGGAACGGGAACAATAGTAAGAGTTGTAAGTGGCAAAGCGAGTGTGTATATGGTTGGGTGTTCTTAGATTGTTACTAAGTTATTTAGTTACCAAAAATCCTTAATGCTTTTTGGTGTAAGAACAGTCATTTTGAAGCCACCCCATTTTTGTACTATTCATTGTTGAAACAGAAAAATCCTTAGGATCTTAGGATCTTCAGGATTTCGAGACTTGGTGGTCTTGAGAAGTGTGTGTCGTGGAGGGGAGCTAGTGTTGCCAAATCTCTAACTATTCACAATGTCTTAGTGTTTGGAGAAATCCGAGTGGGGACTCAACAAGTATGGCCATTTTAAACCTAGGATTGTAAATAATTGTGAGTCAGTTTAATACATTGCTTGGTTCCAAAATGTTACAAACAAACATTCACTATCTTCCTTAAAACTTTAAACAGTTTAGCTTAAGTATGGATACCTTTTTGAAATAGCCTTGCTATTACTGCTTGTCCTAAGGGTTTCTATCCTTAGAGATTTCTAAATATATTGAATCTTATCTCAATCCATATTTTCCAAAGACAACATAGGAAATTATGGTTTCAACCTCAAATTCTCACAAAATGGACATTGTGAAAGTTATGATGTTTTTGACATAAACATTTAGTTTGAAAACATAATTAAGACAAGTGTTTGTGGTAAAATAAATTCACTTAAGCAAGATAAATTGACAATTGAACCCCACATGACTATTTGGAGACCAATTTCTCCCATTGAACAACCTGATCTTGAAGGTGCTATCACTCAACCAAACTTTGAACTCATTAACGGAGAACAAATCGATATCATTAGTAGTTTGAGAAGCTTCACTTTGAAACAAAAAAAACACCTACCTAGTGGAGAAATGCAACAAATGTTATAGACGAAGAAGAGGAACAAACTGATATTGGGGTTGGAAGGCCCATATTACCACCACCCGTGTGGCAATAAATATCTTCCTTTCTACCATAAACTTGAACTTTTAAAAATGATCTCACACAAAATCAGAATCCCCAAAAGAAGGTCTACAGGTCGTCACTTCAAACTTAGGCATCGTAGTTCAAAAGCAATCAAAAACCGCATTTCGACACTCTACAAAATAAAAACAAGTTGTTAATAAACTTTTTTGAATGTCAACTAAGGAAACATCCCAAAATATATGTCCTTTATGGGTCAAAATCTAATTCTTTTTTAGGATAATTAGCCTATCTAAGACATTAGGTCTTTAGGATTTGAAAAATTTAGAGGTCTATCATGTTTCTCACTACCTTGGTCTTATCAAACAAAGGTTTACTTGAAGTCAACATTGGGTCAACCATTTCATCCACCCCTTCATCAAAATTTCATCCTTCACTTCACCAAACTTTGCAAAAAATTTGAATTTTGACTTAAACATCTATCAATCCAAACCCTAACTTAGCTACTCTGTATGTGGAATGTATCCTTTTCCATGCACTTAGTGAAGTTAGTTACCATTCTTGAACTTTTTCATCTTGAAGGTCACGAGTCTACCCTAAATATTTCCAAGTTCATCAACATCCTTTATCCTAACATCAAAATATCAAACTTGAGTCAAAAGTATTGTCCCAAAATGTTTGCAAAGATCACTCTCCACATCATCCACCTTTTCATCCTCCATTATCATCATTGCTCTAAAAAGAATTAGAGCATCCCTTTTACCTAGGTTTGAGTCAACTAGAGAGTTCAAACATTACAAATCACAATATAACTCTCCTAAAGGTGACCCAAAATTTATGGTAAAGACAAGATCACATCACAAGAGAATCATGGAGAAAACCAAAGTCACATTTACCTCAAGTGATCCAAATCCTTTAGAATTTGATCCAAGAAGTCAAGTTACCCCATCATAACAACCAGAATCTTCGCCAGGACCATATGAGATAGAAGACATCAAAAACAATCCATTTGAACTTACTAGGGAGGAAATCATTGAACATCAAGCCTTTGAAAACATAGCTCTTATTTCCCCATCATTTGTTGCACATAATTTTACACAAGGCTTCACAACTCCATCACTAGGGATGAATCAAACATCCACTCCTAGTCTTGCAACTAGCCTTGCCAAAGACTTTGGTCTAACTCTTCCATTTGAAAGTAGTACACTTGTGGATACCCCTAATACCAATCCTCCATCCCAAACAACCACTTGGACACCTACCTTTTGTGCTCCTCCCATTCCCGAAGATCCTAAACAACCATATAAACCCCTTGAAATTCATTACTCCACAACCACTTCAAAATTTTGAGGCCACCCCTCTTCATCCATACCCATGAGTACCAAAAGTGTGCCCACCATCACACAAAGCAGTGTAGACCAAGTGTCTCAAAACATCACACAAAGGTATGTCAATACCATACCATAAAGTCTACCCTTAATGCAAATTGGAACATCTCTACCCAATCCTCCAATTGGTTCATCCATACCATTGGTGTCACAAAACACATCCATCCCATCCATTATCAACCCACCTCAAAACAATCCCTTGGTCATGAATCCCATCAACCCAGGTAATACCTTGTCCACATCCCTAACACAAGGTAATCCTCAAGACATGGGACAAGGGAATATTTTTAATCAATGGACTCAAGGTCCTAGTGTGTCATTACCATTGCAAAATCTAATGGCACCATCCTCATCTTTCCCCACGGTCCCCTTTACTATGCAAAATCAAATGGGACCTCAAACTTACATTCCTCCACCTCAATCCACCATCTTACAAGGTATGTTAAACCAAGGGAACCCTCAACCTCTCATCACCAATCTGCTACCCTCTCAAACCATCAACACCATCAATCCTTCACAGATGTCCCAACAAGCACCTGCTCCTACATTACAAGTGCATGCCTTAGCTTTACAACAAGCACAACAAGCTTATCAACAAGCTATCCAACAACAACAAAAATAGCAAGAAGTCTTAGCAGCACAACAATAGTAGAAATGACAAAAAGCAACCCTAGAAGCACAACAAAAGCAACAACAAGAAGAAGCAACCTTAGCAGCATAAAAAGCCGCACAACAACAACAACAACAAGTAGCCTTAGCAACACAACAAGCAACCTGAGCACAACAACAACATCAAGCTCATCAAGTAGCCTTAGCATCACAACAAAAACAATAGGTCTAACAACAATCCCAACAAAAATCCCTCATGGTGCAACCACAACAAGAAGCCCTATTAGCTCAACAGTATGCCCAACAACAACAACAACCCAATTCCTACTATAATCCTCAACAAAACATTTTCAATACAAATGTGTTAGGAACATACACATCAACACCTCAATCACCTTCATAGAATCTCACACCACCATACACCCCATACAACACCATATCATATCAAAATGCATCCATCATCCCACTGTATGTTCCTCCACCAAACTCACAAGATGATTTAGCATCGCAGTTTAAGCAACCATCTCAAGAAATGCAAGACCTTCGGATGGGCAAGACAAAGAATCCCCATAAAAAAAATCTATGTCCTTATCCATTTGATCGAAACATAGCAATGGTATCATTCCCTCTTGGCTTTGAAATCCCAAAATTCAATAAATATAAAGGGAGAGGAAGTCTTGTGGACCAGTCAAAGAGTTTAACTTCATGTGTATGGAGGTGGCCTACAATGATTCTTATTTAATGCGCCTCTTCCATCAGAGTTTAACAGGTCCTTCCATGGATTGGTTTTCTCATCTACCTCTCGACATCAAAGCTTTCTAGGAAATTATTGATAAATTCATCAATCACTTCTCCTTTAATCTTAACATGGATGTAAATCTAGAAGAATTGTACACTCAGGCAAAACACAGGAGAAACTTTCGCTAATTTCTTGCAATGTTGGAGACAAAGAGATGGTAAAAGCAAGTTGCCTGTTCCCGATGAACAACAAGTGGGAATCATCATAGCAAATCTAGATCCAGATCTATCCTTCCACTTGAAAATTGAATGCATCACGTCTTATGACGAGCTTGTCCCTAGAGCCCTTAACATCAAGAAAGCTCTAATCTCATAGGGAAATACTCAAGCTTACAAAGACAACCACCCATCAACCAATTCAAATGACAAACCTCATGTCTAGATTAAGAAAAAGAACGTAACAAATGATGGTGTGGTAGATGCTAAGGTGGTCCTAAGTGCTCCTAGGCCAAACAACAATTACATTGCTAACATTCAACCAACTATACAACAAACAACACCTCAGAATAATTAGATCAATAACACTGAAATGTAATAAAGGCATACCCCTAACAAGAACAACTATCCTAAACACAAGTACACAGTTATCAGAACCCATTGAGACAATCATGAATAAATTAGTAGAGTCAAATTTGATAACACTTCCCAACTTTGAAAACTACCAATAACCACAAGCGAAACCATCCCAGTATAATGAGAATGACTTTTGTGACTTTCACAAGACCAAAGGACACAAAACAAAAAATTGCATGAGGCTCAATAAAATTATCCAAGATCTCATAGAAAGCGATACCATATCTGTTGAGGTACCAACTAGGAATCAGGATCTTAAGATATACAAGAACCCTATGCCAGATCATAATAAAGGGAATAATAATCGAAAAAGCTAAGGATTACACAAATGTGCATTATACCTATTCTAATGTAGTCAATTCCTGTGATAGTGTTATCACTGTCGTCACCATCAAAGGACCTAGTACAAAGTGTGGAGTCATCGCATGACATGGAAAAATCACCATCCAAGGAGTCCCATCTCAATCTAGGGCACAACCTACTTTTCCAACATCAAATCCCAACAAGTACAATCTCCTAGATTAGCTTAAGACCCTCACATAGATATAAATCTTAGAACTATTGAGGCTATCACCTGCACATATGGATATCTTAGAGAAAGATTTATTAGAGTCATTTGTCCACAAGGATATTGATAAAGATCAATTTCAAGGAATGGTAGGGAATATCACTAATCATCTCCTTACTTTCTTAGGACAAGACTTACCATCACAACTATCTCATAACCATGCTTTACATCTTGAGTTTTTCATTCAAAAGAACAAGGTCAAAAGAGTCTTAGTAGATGGAGGTAGTGGTTTGAATATTTGCACCCTTCAATTGATCAAGAACTTGGTCTATTTAGAGGATACCATTGAGAAAGCGAAGAGTACCATCATCAGCGTATATGACGACCAAGAATGGGTATCACAAGGCATTATTGCACTACCCATCCAAGTGGGACCTATCATTGTAGAAACTACATGCCAAGTGTTATACCTTGATCTCCCCTACAACATCCTACTTGGAAAACCATGGATCCATGCCCTAAAAGTTGTAGCCTCGACCTATCATCAATGTGTAAAGTTTCATTTTGAGGGTAGAGAAATTACTATCCATGGAGATCCTGAGCCTTTTTACTATTGCAAAAATATTAAGGCCAAGTTTCATAAGATCCCCCAAATACCTAAGAATGATGAAGGGCCTACACCTTTTACCTCATTTTTTGACCCATCATCTCTTGCATCTACCTCAAAAAAAAAGGTACCAATAGTGCAGAATATACCCGACATCAAAGAAATGATCTAAGATGATGGTTGTGGGAACTATAGGTTAATGAAGAATACCTTTGTCTTAGGAGAGCTACCTCTTTCTCCCCAATCCTATGGAAAACCAAAATCTAGCACCCAAGAGCCCGAAACAATCAAGATGGAAGCTACTACCTTCACCAAGTGGGGAGATTTGAACCAAGAAGATGTCAATGAGGAAGATGTCTCTAAACTTCTCTATCAGGATGAACGACCTGTCCCTACTCTTCCCATGGAAGATGACAATAAAGGCTTGCAACTAATGAAGGGAATGGGTTATAACAAGAATGAGAAATTGGGATTAAATGATAATGGTTTGCTAGAACCCATCGTTCTTGAGAAATGACTCAAGAATCTTGGTCTAGGTTGTACTACTAGCAAGGTCATCATTATTGGAAAAGGTACTTCCACTAAACAGGCCGAGGCTTCCTCTTGGATATATCCATCATGTGATACCACCTTAGATTTCTTCGCCCTTGATGTTGCCGACCTATTTGAGAACAACTCCCTCTTCATGATATCCATAACATCCTTTACTCTGAGCAATCAACCGACTGAAATACACTTAGTATACCTACAACTAATTGACATGGACCAACAAGGACTATCGATTCTATATTTATTCAAAAACTATGAAGTGATCTCAAAATTTATGGGACTTCGGGACAACTTACGATGGGCAGATCACAAAGAAGGTTTTCACATAGAGCTAGACATAAGGGTGTACTACGGGGATACGATTGAATCCTCCAGTCACAAAATTGATGAAATGTAACTAACATGTAGATCTTTAAGTGAAAACCACATTGTGGCACTTTCTGATCCTAAAATAGTTCAAACAAAGGATGTATCCGAGGGTGAAAACCTCTTTGAGGCACCCAAGAATGAGGAATTCAATCTCCCCCTTAGTGCAATGCATCTAGAGAAGTCAACAGTGCTAGTAGAAAAGGCCATTCCAGTCAATGTGGGAACAAAAGAGGCACCTAAGATCACTTTCTATGTTGAATCCTTGTTAGACGAAGAACAAAAGAACCTGGTAGTGTTCCTTAAAGAGTGAAGAGCTAACTTTGCATGGTCATACACAGATATGCCAGGGCTCAATCTAGAAGTAATTGTGCACCACTTAGCAGTCTATCCAAAAGCCAAACTAGTAAAGAAAAAGTTAAGGAAGATGCACCCTTAGATAGCACTCTTGGTGAAACTAGAATTACAAAAGCTTCTTGAGGTTGGATTCATCCAACCGATAGATTATCTTGAGTGGGTTTCAAATCTAGTACTAGTCTCAAAACCCACTGGGGGCATCAAAATCTGCACTGATTTTAGAGACTTGAACAAAGCATGTTCGAAGGATGATTTTCCTCTTCCTAACATCGACCTCATTGTGGACTTAACAACTGGGCATGAAATGCTATCACTCATGGGTAGTTTTTCAGGCTACAATCAAATCATGATCACAAAATAGGATCAACACAAAACTGCGTTCACTTGTCCATGGGGAACCTATTGCTAGAACATGATGCCATTCAGGTTAAAGAATGCAGGAGCAACCTATCAAAGAGCAACAAACCTCATCTTTCATGACATGATCCACAAAACAGTTGAAGATTATGTGGATGATATTTTGGCTAAATCAAAGAAAATAAGTGAGAACATACAAGTCTTAGGACCCATCTTTGACATACTTGAAGAATACAAGGTACGACTGAATCCAAAAAAGTGTCTTCGAGGTTACATCAGGAAAACTTCTTGGCTATATCGTCTCACATAGAGGGATAGCAATTGATCCAACAAAGGTAAAATCCATCCTCGACATGGAACCACCGTAAACACTGAAGCAGATGAGAGGGTTACAAGGAAGATTGTAGTCCATCAAAAGGTTCATAACGCAAGTATCAAACAAAATTCACCCTTTTTCACATCTTCTTCATAAACGAATAACTTACAAGTGGGATGAGAAGTGTGATAAAGATTTCTAGTAAATCAAAGACTATCTATTGACACCTATAGTGCTCATGCTGTTGATACCAAACAAACCATTGATCATGTATATCTCAACAACATGAGCGATACTAGGAGCTCTTCTAGCACATGATGAAAATGGAAAGGAAAGAGCTATCTATTACATTAGTAGGACCTTGGTGGGATATGAAATGAAATATTCACCCATTGAAAAATCATTCCTAGTAGTAGTTTTTGCTTCACAAAAATTAAAACACTACATCTTGTCACATCAAATCAAACTTATTGCAAAGATTGACCCATTGAAATACTTGTTATCCAAAGAAACTCTTACTGGGAGAATGGCCAAATGGGTGATGATCTTAACGGAATTTGAAATACAGCATGTGGAGCACAAAGCAATCAAAGGACAAGTGATTGCAGATCAACTGGAAGACGCACCTCTCTATGTTGAAAACCCATTGATATCTGAGTTCCCTGATTTATCAGTGTTCCTTATCAATCTCACATGTTAGTGGAAGATGAAACTTGATGGATCGTTCACCCAACATGGTTCAAGAGTAGGTACCCTTTTTATCACCCTTCAAGGTGATTGCATTCCAAAGTCACACTGACTATCATTCCCATGCACTAACAACATTGTTGAATTCAAATCCCTAATCACAGGTCTAAGGTTAGTAGTTCAGTGGCAGATACAAGAGATGAAAGCCTATGGAGACTCACAGCTTGTTATCAACAAAGTCAATGACAACTATCAAACTAAGAATGAAAATATTACTCCTTAGAAGGAGATGGTAGAGAGTCTCAAGGACCTTTTCATAGATATAACTTTTGAGAAAATTACTCGCATGAACAACAGAGCAACGAACGCTATGGAAACAATCAGATCATTGTTAGACATGTTGAACAATGTCCTCCAATTCAAATTCTTGGTAGAACAACTTCTCATACCAACTTTCAAAATCCCAGAATCTGAATTCGTGTGTGTCATTGTTGGTCCTGGATCCCCGTGGTACCATGACATCTTTACCTACCTAAGCAAAGGAATCCTTCCATTTGATATCACCTCGAACCTTAAAAAGACCTTTGTTAAGAAGGAATCCTAATTCATGATTCTAGGTGATACCCTTTATCATCGAAGCATTGAAGGGACATTACTATGATGTCTTAATTACTATGATATCTTAACCAAGAGGAAGCCTTAACTGCTTTAACAAAAGTACACAATGGCATATCTGGTTCCCATTCTAACAATATGACTTTAGCTAAGAAATTGTTGATAGGGTACTACTGCCAACCATGGAAAGAGAAGCTCATCAGTATATGCATAAGTGTTTCCAATGTCAACAACATGGAGATTTGATTCATGCTCTGGCTTAGGAGTTACAACCACTAATCACACCTTGGCCTTTCTCAAAGTGGGGACTCGACCTCATAGGAAAAATCACTCCAACCTCATCCAATGGACACAAGTTTATCATAACAACCACTGAATACTTTACCAAGTGGGTAAAATCCATTCCTATGACCTACATAACAGGGAAGAAAATTTCCAAATTTATCCTAAATTACCTAATATGTTGTTATGGTGTTTCGCAAGCCCTAATCTCAGACAACAAAACACCCTTTAAGAATCAGGATGTGAAAGAGTTATGCCAATGATTCAACATCCAACACTGATTCTCTTGAAGAAAATGGTCAATGAAGTTGATCGTGATTGGAATCTATAGTTGAATCCTACTCTTTGGGCCTATCGAACCAACATCCACATGCCAATAGGTGTAACCCCTTTCTCTTTGGTCTATGGAACAAAATTCATCTTTCCTATTGAGGTTGAGCTCCCATCATTGCGAGTGTCACTATAGAACCTGATCACTGATGAAGCATATCAAATATCTCGACTGAATGAGCTAGAATCTCTAGCCAGCGTTGTCTTGAGGCTCTTAATCACTTGCAAGTATATCAAAACCGATTGAAGTAGAGCTATAACAAGATGATCAAATATCGGTCTTTCCAGGTAGGGGATCTTGTTCTCAAATAGAATCAGAAGAATCTTCTAGATCAGGACAGTAAAGGAAAGTTTGAGCCTAACTGATTGGGTCCCTTTGTCATCACAACAAGTTATGGATCTGGAGCATGTCAATTATCACTGCCTAAAGGCGAACCCTTAGAAGATCCAACTAATAGCTTGCATCTTAAAAAGTTTTATGCCTAGTCTTGAAGGGTGTAAATCTGAAAATACCAAAAAATAAAAAATTGATCAAAATCCAAAAAATGAGAAAAGGGATTGAAAAAAGTAGAGAAAAATAATCGTCCTCTAGTGAAAACCACTTTAGTGGCACTCTGAGCAAGAACCTTAGTGAAAACTTGGCAAACAGGCGCCTTGCATAAATAAAGTACCTCCATCTATATAAGGCTTTTTATACTATCATTCCCTCCATCCATCGTCTCATTCATCCTATTTATTCCATCACCTATTTGTGTCCTTGTCATAGCTTGGTTTTGTGAAGTATCATAATCCCTTTAGTACTACTTGGCATATTCCAAAGGTCAGTTTTCCCTTCCTGCATCGAGGTAGTCTATCGCATAAACATTGGGGGCAATTCGTTATGGATTAGATTGAGTTCTTGTATATATTGAGGTCATCAGAAAACAACAAAAGCATTCATAAAATGTTCATCAAAATCCAAAACAATCCAAATCTTGTATAGCAGAAAATCCAAAAAAATTGCAAAATATTGTATAGCTAAAATCCAAAAACTTTCGAAAATTGTAAAGTCAAAATCCAAAACATCCAAAACACACAAAAAACCCTAAAATGTCAAACATCAAAAATCCAAAAATAGTACCCTATTGTTGAACTATGGGTCTCTGAGCTTGAACATAAGCAAGGCCATCATTGATGTGCCCCCGAGACACCCTAGGTTGGTCCTTTAGGAGTTTGTCATAATAAATTGGCATTCCATCAATTGTTAATAACTTCGCCTTCAATAAGTCGTGTCAGTTGATTTACGTGGTCTATGCATGTATAACATAGGCAACGTTTATCTTTGATTAGCCCCTGAGGCCCCTATGATAGGTCTTTTAGGTTAGGTTCTTGGTTGAACTCTCAGAAATCCATAAACATTCAAATATTCAAAAAATCCCAAAAAAAAATGAAAAACAAAAAACACAAAAACATTAGAAAAAATTCAAAAGACCTAAACAACCTCAAATAACCGAAAACCAAAACATTCACATAAAATTTCAAAAAAGACACAAAAAACAACCTTAAAACATTTTCAAATTTCCAAAAACATTGAAATAATCCAAAAAAATACAAAACCACCCATTTCATTTCACTTTCACTTGAAATAAACCTCCATCCATAATAAATCAAGCATCTCCTTCAACCTTTGGAAAACCAAATAGAAATAAAGTCTAGCAAGTCATAAAGTGAGAACTTAAGTGTCAAAATCTAAGTCTAGATCATGGTTAAATACGTCAATGGAGTTTATATCAACAACTTATCATAAAGCTCATCATCATCATACATCAAACAACCCCTGATCAACATGTCCTAGGATGTATCCTTCCTACAATGGACATCAGTTTTAGGCATTACCTTAGCTAAAATAAACTCGAAAGAGATATAGATCACACTAATTGTTTGCCTTTGATCTTTTCTTCTGATTGGTGCAGGTGCACCCAAGCAAGAATATACCTCCAAGAGGCAACTTCAAGTTTTTGAATTAGATATGATGTCCTAATATTTTAATAAGGTCTAGTTGGTAATTTTAAGGTTGTTTTAGGTCATTCGTAATAATTTTGGAGTCATTAGGCATTATATGTAAAAATTGCAAAATTGGACAAAATGTTGTCAAACCAACATTACAAAAAATGCAAAAAGATGTAAAATGAAGGAAGGTGAAGAGTTAGGTAGTTGGAGATGAATTTATAGGATTTTTTTTGGTTATTTAAAGCAATTAGAGGCTTCAAAAACTTTGAGGAAGGTTTTGGGATGAAGTAGGAGTGTGGAAATTAATGAAAAGTTTAGATTTTCTGTATTTTTTTCCAAAAAAAAATTGATTTCAGGCCATTGTACGGATATATACTTGTAAGAAACCCCTCCTCCTCCATTTAATGTGATATCCCTATGAATATAGTTTAATTTTTTTTTTTTTTCATGAAAAATGATTTAGTTTTGTGAAATTTATTTGGAAATTACTCCAGGTAGCTAAAAATCTGATCTAGGGTTGGCAGTGAGCAAATAAATTGCATATCTTTCATTTTAATGGATGGAAACTCTTGATTTTTGGCTTGTAATTATTTTTTTATGTGTTCTTCAAGTTCACCAAGTGGAAAGTGTTGATGAAGAGTACTCGGGCTGATTTTATGATGCCCTAGGTCTAAAAATTGTGCAAAATTCTGGAAATTGACAGTGTATAGTCAATATTTTGTGTTTTGATGATGTAAAAGGTACTCTACTTTGGTGACAGTGATTGGAAAGGTTGTATTGGTAAGACTTGAGCACTTTCTAGATAGGAATAGGTGGATTAAGATTATTTGTGTGCATTTATCTGCTGGTATGTGCATGGCAGATTGTCACAGTCTTATTTTGGAGTGAAATTTGAAGGTTTAGTGTAAGTGTATGGTAAAATATCATGAATGCTGGTTGGGGAATGGTCTAAGATGGTTGTGATTTTTTTATTTTATTTTTTAAATTCATTAGGAAGGATAAATGGACTTGGAAATGTGAAGTTGTTTGTTGGAGGGGTCTAAATAGGCCTAATTTGCTAGTTTGGACAAGCCACTTTTGAATGTTTTTATGTTTGGGTGGTATGAGTTAGGGTTTGAATCAGTCAATTTGATGTTGTTAATGTGATTTGTGGATACAACAAGTGGTTATTGTTCCTTGTTCTCAATTTGGGTGTTTTGAACCTAGTTGTTTTGTGAAGGAAAGTTGCCTCAAAAGAGAAGTTTTCTAATATGTTGCCAAGAGCATAGTGAGTTGAGTTGCTTGATCCCCTACATTGCATCAGTTTGGTATCAGATCTCAAAAGGTCTGGGCTAGAGAAATTTTGTGGTTTGTGTGTTGTGGTTGTTTGCAGGTTGGTGGCCAAGAGACTAGGTAGAGGAAAAGTGGAAAGAGCTAGGTGAGGCAGAGAAATTTGAGACAAATTTGAGAAGCAAGGAGAAGCTTGCTTGAAGAGAAAACATGGATGTGTTAAGAAGACATTTGCAGGCAGAGGAAGAAAGGAAAAAGAGAAAGAGGCAAGAGAAGTTTGAAAAAGAGATAACTAAGTTGAAGTAGGCTATGCAAAGGTTGGATACAGAGTTTTAGGAGTTCCAAATGAAGATGGAACAATTGATAAGTTGGCACTTGAAGATCAACAAAAGAGTTACATGGCCCATTAAGAGGATTGTCAAAAGGAGAAGAAGGCAAATGGAGAGATTAGAGGAAGAAGCATTTGAGGATGCAGAAGAAGAGTTCATGGATGAAGAAGAAAAAGATGTTGCAGCCATTCCCAAGCATGAAGATGAAGGATAAACATAGATAAAGGACTTTATTTAAGAAGGGGAAGATATTGAGTTGGTGTCAAGATTGGATGAAGAAATGATTAAGGATGAAGTGCTTTTGGAAACTTACAAAGAGTTGAAGAAATATGGAGGTATTTTGATAGATTTAATGTATCATTTATTTGTAGTACTAATATTTTGGACATGGAACAATTTGAAGATCAAGATATAACAGATAGGAGAAGGACAAAGGGAGATTGTAACACTTCAGTGCAAGAAGAAGCAGATTCTAGGTGGAAAGAAAAGATGGAAGTAAGTTGGAATAGACCAACTCAAAATAAAGGTAAATATGAAGGTTGTAGGGAATATAAGACTAAAGGGAGGAGAATATAATCCAAGAGGACTTGGAATTCTTTTTGGCCGGAGAGAATGGTGTAGGCGCACCCAAGCAAGAATATGCCTCCAAGAGGCAACTTCAAGTTTTTGAATTTGATATGATGTCCTAATATTTTAATAAGATATAATTTGTCTTTTTGAGGTTGTTTTAGGTCATTGGAAATCATTTTGGATTCATTAGGAATTATATGTAAAAATTGCAAAACTTGACAAAATGTTGTCAAAGCAACATTGCAAAAATGCAAAAAGATGTAAAATGAAGGAAGGTGAAGAGTTAGGTAGTTGGAGAGGAAGTTATAGGAATTGGTTTGGTTATTTAAAGAAATTAGAGGCTTCAAAAACTTTGAGGAAGGTTTTGGGATGATGTAGGAGTGTGGAAATTAATGAAAAGTTTAGATTTTATGTATTTATTTCCATAATTTTTTTGATTTCAGGCCATTGTGCGGACATATACTTGTAAGAAACCTCTCCTCCTCCATTTAAGGTGATATCACTATGAATATAATTTAATGTGCTCTTAGTTTCATGAAATATGATTTAGTTTTGTGAAAGTTATTTGGAAATTACTCCAGGCGGCTAAAAACCTGATCTAGGGTTGGTAGTGAGCAAATAAATTGCATATATTTCATTTTAATGGATGGAAACTCTTGATTTTTGGTTTGTAATTATGTTTTGATCTGTTCTTAAAGTTCACCAAGTGGAATATTCTGATGAAGAGTACTCGGTCTGATTTCATGATGCCCTAGGTCTGAAAATTGTGTAAATTTCTGGAAATTGACAGTGTACAATCAATATTTTGTGTTTTGATGATGTAAAAGGTACTCTCCTTTGGTGACAATGATTTGAAAGGTTGTATTGGTAATAATTGATCACTCTCTAGATAGAAATGGGTGGATTAAAAGGACTTGTGTGCATTTATCTGCTAGTCTATGCATGGTAGATTGTCATAGTCTTATTTTGGAGTCAAATTTGAAGGTTCGGTGTAAGTGTATGGTAAAATATCATGAATGTTGGTTAGGGAATGGTATAAGATGGTTGTGCAGACTTATTTTCATTTTTTTGTGGCATTAGGAAGGAGAAATGGGCTTGGAAATGTGAAGTTGTTTGTTGGAGGGGTCTAAATAGGCCTAATTTGCTAGTTTGGACATACCACTTTTGAATGTTTTTATGTTTGGGTTGTATGAGTTGATGTAAGGGTTTGAATCCATCAATTTGAAGTTGTTAAGGTGGTTTGTGGATGAAACAAGTGGTTATGGTGCCTTGTTCTCAATTTGGGTATTGTGAACCTAGTTGTTTTGTGAAGGAAAGTTGCCTCAAAAGAGATTTTTTCTAATTTGTTGCCAAGATCATAGTGAGTCGAGTTTCTTGATCCCCTGCATTGCATCAGTTTGGTATCAGAGCTCAGAAGTTCTGGGCTAGAGAAATTTTGTGGTTTGTGTGTTGAGGTTGTTTGCAGGTTGGTGGCCAATAGACTAGGTAGAGGAAAAGTGGAAAGACCTAGGTGAGGCAGAGAAATTTGAGACAGATTTGAGAAGCAAGAAGAAGCTTGCTTGAAGAGAAAAGATGGATGTGTTAAGAATATATTTGCAAGCAGAGGAAGAAAGGAAAAATAGAAAGAGGCAAGATAAGTTTGACAAAGAGATAGCTGAGTTGAAGCAGGCTATGAGAAGGTTGGATACAAAGTTTCAGGAGTTCGAGATGAAGATGGAATAGTTGATAAGTTGGTTGTTGAAGATCAACAAAAGAGTTACATGGCCCATTAAGAGGATTGTCAAAAGGAGAAGGCAAATGAAGAGATTAGAGGAAGAAGCATTTGAGGATGCAGAAGAAGAGTTCATGGATGAAGAATACATAGGTGTTGCAGCCATTCCCAAGCATGAAGATGATGGAGAAACAAAGATAAAGGACATGATTTTAGAAGGAGAAGATACTGAGTTGGTGTCAAGATTGCATGAATAAATTATTAAGGATGGAGTGCTTTTGGAAACTTACAAAGAGTTGAAGAAAGATGGAGGTATTGTGATAGATTTAATGTATCATTTCTTTGTAGTACTAATATTTTGGACAGGGAAAAATTTGAAGATCAAGATACAACAGATAGGAGAAGGACAAAGGGAGATTGTAACACTTCAGTGCAAGAAGAAGCAAATTCTAGGTGGAAATACAAGATGGAAGAAATTTGGAATAGACCAACTCAAACCAAAGGTAAATATGAAGGTTGCAGGGCATATAAGACTACACGAAGGAGAATATAATCCAAGAGGACTTGGAATTCTTTTTGGCTGGAGAGAATGGTGCGGGTGCACCCAAGCAAGAATATGCCTACAAGAGGCAACTTCAAGTTTTTGAATTTGATATGATGTCCTAATATTTTAATAAGGTCTATTTGTTAATTTTAAGGTTGTTTTAGGTCATTGGTAATAATTTTGGAGTCATTAGGCATTATATGTAAAAATTGCAAAATTTGACAAAATGTTGTCAAAGCAACATTGCAAAAATGCAAAGAGATGTAAAATGAAGGAAGGTCAAGAGTTAGGTAGTTGAAGAGGAAGTTATAGAAATTGGTTTGGTTATTTAAATCAATTAGAGGCTTCACAAACTTCAAGGAAGGTTTGGGGATGATGTAGGGGTGTGGAAATTAATGAAAAGTTCAGATTTTCTGTATTTTTTCAATAAATTTTCTGATTTTAGGCCATTGTACGGCCATATACTTGCAAGAAACCTCTCCTACTCTATTGAAGGTGATATCCCTATGAATCTAATTTAATGTGCTTTTTATTTCATGAAAAAATATTTAGTTTTGTGAAAGTTATTTGGAAACTACTCCAAGTGGCTAAAAACCTGATCTAGGGTTGGTAGTGAGCAAATAAATTGCATATCTTTCATTTTAATGGATGGAAACTATTAATTTTTCATTTTTAATTCTATTTTTATGTTTTATTAAAGTTTACCAAGTGGCAGATTCTGGTGAAGAGTACTCGGGTTGATTTCATGATGCCCAAGGTCTGAAAATTGTGCAAAATTCTAGAAATTGACAATGTGCAGTCAATATTTTGTGTTTTGATGATGTAAAAGGCACTCTCCTTTGGTGACAGTAATTTGAAAGGTTGTATTGGTAAGCCTTGAGCCCTCTCTAGATATGAATAGGTGGATTAAAATGACTTGTGTGCATTTATCTGCTGGTTTGTGCATGACAGATTGTCACAATCCTATTTTGGAATCAAATTTCAAGGTTCAATGTAAGTGTATGGTAAAATATCATGAATGTTGGTTGGGGAATGGTCTAAGATGGTTGTGCAGACTTATTTTCATTTTTTAGTGGCATTAGGAAGGAGAAATGGGCTTGGAAATGTGAAGTTGTTTGTTGGAGGGGTCTAAATAGGCCTAATTTGCTAGTTTGGACATACCACTTTTGATTGTTTTTATGTTTGGGTTGTATGAGTTGATGTAAGGGTTTGAATTAGTCAATTTGATGTTGCTAAGGTGGTTTGTGGATACAACAAGTGGTTATGGTGCCTTGTTCTCAATTTGGGTGTTGTGAACCTAGTTGTTTTGTGAAGGAAAGTTGCCTCAAAAGAGAATTTTTCTGATTTTTTGCCAAGAGCATAGTGAGTTGAGTTGCTTGATCCCCTACGTTGCATCAATTTGGTATCAGAGCTCAAAAGGTCTAGGCTAGAGAAAGTTTGTGATTTGTGTGTTGTGGTTGTTTGCAGGTTGGTGGCCAAGAGATTAGGTAGAGGAAAAGTGGAAAGACCTAGGTGAGGCAGTGAAATTTGAGAGAGATTTGAGAAGAAAGGAGAAGCTTGCTTGAAGAGAAAAGATGGATATGTTAAGAAGACATTTGCAGGAAGAGGAAGAAAGGAAAAATAGAAAGAGGCAAGAAAAGTTTGACAAAGAGATAGTTGAGTTGAAGCAGGCTATGAGAGGGTTGGATACAGAGTTTCAGGAGTTCCAGATGAAGATGGAATAGTTGATAAGTTGGCACTTGAAGTTCAACAAAAGAGTTACATGGACCATTAAGAGAATTTTCAAAAGTAGAAGGAGAATAAAGAGATTAGAGGAAGAAGCATTTGAGGATGCAAAAGAAGAGTTCATGGATGAAGAAGACAAAGATGTTGCAGCCATTCTCAAGCATGAAGATGTGTTATCACGAAGTCTAGCAGTGCTCATTCCACGGATAACCCCCCTACGAAACTTGTACATTTCCTAGGTTCGTGAAGTTTAAGCACGCAAAATGAGGTGATTTTCAGTCCACATCAAAGTGCATTCCAAAGCTTCAAACAACCGGTTTGAGCATCCCCCTACGTTCACCTCGTGAAGACCTTCGAAACGAGTATCTTCGTGACCTCTCACTGTTGATACTTAGTGAAATTGGGAAAAGTGCAGTTGTCTCAAAAAACAGTGCTCCAACCCTTTTTGAAAAAATGACTAAGTGTAAAAAGTGCAAGGGCGCTAAAATTCAGTGCCATTGCAATTAAGTGATTTTTGTAAAGTGCAATGACACTGATTTTTAACGCCTTTGCACTTGTTTTCCAGACTTAGTCATTTTTTTGTGCAATGGTGCTGAATTTTAACACCTTTGCACTTTTTCCAAACTTAGTCATTTTTTGTGTAATGGTGTTGAATTTTAGCACCTTTGCACTTTTTCCAGACTTAGTCATTTTTTGTGTAATAGTGTTGAATTTTTGCACCTTTGCACTTTTTCCAGACTTAGTCATTTTTTGTGCAATGGTGTTGAAATTTAGCACCTTTGCACTTTTTCCAGACTTCGTCATTTTTTGTGCAATGGTGTTGAATTTTATCACCTTTGCACTTTTTACAGACTTGGTCATTTTTTGTGCAATGGTGCTGAATTTTAGCACCTTTGCACTTTTTCCAGACTTAGTCATTTTTTGTGCAATACTGTTGAATTTTAGCACCTTTACACTTTTGGCAGTTTTAAACTTAGTCTCTTCAAACTTGCTCTATTTCCATTCCAGACCCCGTTTCTTCGCTCCTTTGTCATGCCTAGTTGCTTGTTTCACGCTTGCTCAACATCGTTTCTCACTTCATGCTTCCCAATGCTACCTTTTTTGCTAACGCCTATTGATTCACCATCCTTGCAGTATCCCTCTAGATTTCATCAAGTGATCCTAAAGGTGACATCTTCTGATCCAATGAACTATCCCAGATCTACAAAGAAGCCGTTATGCAAAAAGTTGAGGATGACAGTTTTTCCCAAAGCCTCAATACATATCATTTGCGATATATGGTTGACACTTGATAATATCAAGACACATCTTTGTGGGTGCAATAAAATCCATTCATTTTCCAGAAGGTCGATCACAAGAGCTCACACCCTTGTAGATTACACAGTCAGCCCAGATGATGCGCTCATACAAGAGACCAAGAAGAAG
The DNA here is from genome assembly GCA_007258455.2 of Sequoia sempervirens. Classification (NCBI taxonomy): domain Eukaryota; kingdom Viridiplantae; phylum Streptophyta; class Pinopsida; order Cupressales; family Cupressaceae; genus Sequoia; species Sequoia sempervirens. The sequence continues at coordinate 243,179,939 of VDFB02000007.1, read as the reverse complement.
TATGAAGACTTCGCGCCCAAAGCAAGGAACCATGAAGATTCTTGATCTCCGATGTTGAACATTTTGATGCCTCCCTTTATGCATCTTGTAAATAGTTTTTGACATCTTAAATGTCTTTTCTCGAAGTGTAATTGCACCAAAATTTTGAGATGTAATTTCTTGAAGACAAATTACATTTTGACTTAGTCAAAATTTTGGTGAGGTTTTCCTAAATTAACTCACCTAACTTTCCTAGATTTACTCTTCCCTTTCTTTTATAAATATGAGGGATTTCTATTGTAATAGTTATCCTTTAGTTTTTGCAACGAAGTGCTACTCAATTTGCAACAAATTGTGAAACTTTGTGTTCATGTTTTGTGAATCTAAATCTGATCAATAAAGGAAGAAATTGCATACTAGACTTTGTGTTGGATTGATTGTCTCTTGAATTTGATTGAGATTGGTGGTGATTAGTTTATGAAATCTTAAGGACTTTAAGTGATTCTTGTGGACTTTGTGTCACATTCCTAACTTGAATTTGTGTTTATGTTTTAATGTTTTGGTTGAAATATCTACAAGACTTTGAGCTTGTAATCTCTCATGTTGTTCGAATGAATTGTTGCATCTAAGAAGACTTTGTGATTCTAATGTGACAAACTATATTTTTCTCACATATTTGTAGTTGAAAAGACTACGAAACGACTTTGCGCCTTCATGAACCTTACTTGTTTCCATTTTTCTTTTGTTATAATCTTATTTGATACCTCTAAGCTATGCTTTGCCAAGATAGGGAATCAATTTTACTACTTTTGGTAAGTTTCTAGTACTTTGAATTGAATTAAGAACGTTTTCAGCTGTAAAGCATTATACACATCTTCTCTGAAAAAAGAGAATGATGAATGCGACACGCACCCCCCACTTCCTAAATATTGTAAATATTTTGTAAATACTCTAGTTGGTTTCTAATTGTAAGAAGGGCACCTCCCCTTGTTGAGAGGAGAGATTGAATCTCACATAGTTGTGGCTGAAGTTCTAGTTGTGTAATCTATTGAAAAAGTTGATTACATAATTTTCATCCAACATTTTTTTGGTGACTCCACTGGGGACACGATACGCATTCGAAAGCCTCATGCTTTCTTTTGAAGTATGCCTGTGTCCTTTTTCATTGTAATTTATTTTCTTGTAATTTTTTCAAGCTTTCACCAAGGACATGTAAATGGCTAGTGAAGGTCCTTGGGGAAATGCTTTTGGTCCGTTGAGTCTAGCTCTACCCCTACATGCTCTTCCTGAAGGCTCACGAAAGAACTTTCCCAAGTTTTTTGTGATGGACAACAACATCTTAATGAGCATGTTGTTGCTTTCTACATTGCTTGTGGAGTTCATGGTGTTGAATACGAAGATGTATCTGTAAGGTTGTTTGTAGAGACTCTCCAAGGTGTCACTGCAAATTGGTTTTATCATCTGGCACCAAGTACCATTATAAACTAGGCAACTCTCATAGCCAAGTTTGAAGGAAGGTTCAAACCTCCTGAAGACGCTCATGCTTTGTTGTCTCACCTCACCTAGTTTAAGAAGGAATCTCACATGCCTATGCACGAGTTCATTGCTCACTTTAACAAGTTGACATGAAGAATTCCAACTGTTGCTCAACCTACAGTTGAGAATTTGAAATGTTTCTTTGTAAATGCTCAAGTTCTAGAGGTTGGTTTTCTATTGAGAAGAGTAGCCCTAGCTACTCTTGCAATTGTACAAACCTTGGCGATAGAAATTGAAGATGATCTCATTCTTGTTGGGAAAATAAAAATTGAATCAAATGAATCTGAAGAAAGCCCTTCTTTGGAGTTATTTTCTTCCATCACAAGGACGGATCCTATGGTGCAAAGGTTGGTAAATGAGCTACTTGTCCTCAAAAAGCATCTAGCTCATAATTTTTTTGTTGGGAATCAACACAAGTTATCTTCACCTCCGAAGAGGTTTGCTCTTGAGGCACCATTAGTAAAAGCAGTAGCGAAGCATCCTGACTCCAATCCAACTGATCTCACTATTCTCTTCCGAGAAAAGGAAGCAGACATAGTTGGCGACTCCCATTTCTGGTTTATGCAGTCTCAGAAAGCCATTGATGAAAAGCAGAAGGATGAAAGTCATTTTTCTGGAGTTCAAGTGAATGAAGACGATCTTGTCTTGAGATCTGAAAAGATGGACATGCATGAAGGTCTCAGTCAAGTTGAAAAGAATGCATCTTTGTTTCGAGGTCATGAACTTGAACACGTGTTGCATAAAAGAATTTCCCAAAGGCATGATGAGGATCTTCTTATAAATAATTTAGATTTTCCCAAGTTTGAAGATGGTGAACATCTTATTGAGGTATGTAGTGCAGTCATATCTTCATCTAAATCACATGAAGGAGATCATTCTGATCAGCATGAGGTTGCCATGGTTGATGAATCAGATGTTCAAGTAACAACTAGTAAGAAGCATTCAATCTTTGACAGATCAAGGGAATGTCCCATAAGACATCTTTCTTGGTTGGAGGCCAATGGGAAGACAGAGGTTCCACTTGCACCTACGCGTGAAGATAAACTTGAGGATGCAACTAAAGATGTATTTATAGATGCGTAGGAGTAGTCTAGATTCGATGATTCATTTTGGAGTAGTAGTATATCTGATATATTTTCAGAGGTAGTTGAACTTGTTCATTTATTTCATGAAGCAATGCCTCAACTTCATCTATATGTAGCTGCTAATGATCATGGAAGGAATTGCAAGCTATTAAAGAAAGGAAACTATTTTGTTGAACCTGTGAACAGTTTCATTTGAGAAGGTTTCATTAATGGCTAGTTTTAATTAGGTAGGTTTTACCTTTTCAATAAGTGCATTGCATAGGTTTGCAATTTGTTTTCGTAGATTTGTTTTTGTCATCGTTGCCTGACTCTAAGCCCAATGGATGGATAAAGGCACTTGAATTCTGGAGTTCTTCTCCCTTCATTCATTTTAAAGAATGGTTGAAGGAAGATTCCTAGCAAGAGTCAGCTATTATCACAAAATCTAGTAGCGCTCGTTCCACAGATAATCACCCTACGAAACTTGTTTGTTTCCTAGGTTCATGAAGTTCAAGCACACAAAATGAGGCAATTTTCAATCCATCTCGAAGTGCATTCCAAAGCTTCAAATAGTCAGTTTGAGTATCCCCCTACGTTCACCTCATGAAGACCTTCGAAACGAGTATCTTTGTGACCTCTCACCGTTGATACTTAGTGAAATTGGGAAAAGTGCAGTTGTCTCAAAAAATAGCACTCCAACCCTTTTTGAAAAAATGACTAAGTGTAAAAAGTGCAAGGGCGCTAAAATTCAGTGCCACTGCGCTTAAGTGATTTTTGTAAAGTGCAATGGCGCTGATTTTTAGCGCCTTTGCACTTGTTTTCTAGACTTAGTCCTTTTTTTGTGCAATGGTGTTGAATTTTAGCACCTTTGCACTTTTTCTAGACTTAGTCATTTTTTGTGCAATGGTGTTGAATTTTAGCACCTTTGCACTTTTTCCAGACTTGGTCATTTTTTGTGCAATGGTGCTGAATTTTAGCACCTTTGCACTTTTTCCAGACTTCGTCATTTTTTATGCAACGGTGCTGAATTTTAGCACCTTTACACTTTTGGCAGTTTTCAACTTAGTCTCTTCAAACTTGTTCTATTTCCATTCCGGACCCCGTTTCTTCGCTCCCGCATTGTTTTCCGTGCCTAGTTACTCATTTCATGCTTGCTCAACATCATTTCTTGCTTCACACTTCCCAATGCTACCTTTTCTGCTAACGCCTATTGATTCACCATCCTTGTAGTTTATCTCCAGATTTCATCAAGTGATCCTAAAGGTGACATCTTTTGATCTACTGAACTATCCCAAATCTACAAAGAAGTCATTATGCAACAAGTTAAGGATGACAGTTTTTTCCAAAGCCTCAATACATATCATTTGTGATATACGACTGACACTTGATAATCTCAAGTCGCATCTTCGCGGGTGCAAGAAAATCCATTCATTTGCAAGGAGGTCGATCACAAGAGCTCACACCCTTGTAGATTACACAGTTGGCCCAGATGATACATTCATACAGGAGACCAAGAAGAAGTATGAAGACTCCACGCCCAAAGTAAGGAACCATGAAGATTCTTGATCTCTGATATTGAACATTTTGATGCCTCCCTTTATGCATCTTGTAAATATTTTTTGACATCTTAAATGTATTTTATCGAAGTGTAATTGCACCAAAATTCTAAGATGTAATTTCTTGAAGACAAATTACATTTTGAATTAGTCAAAATTTAGGTGAGATTTTCCTAAATTAACTCACCTAACTTTCCTAGATTTCCTCTTCCCTCTCTTTAATAAATATGAGGGATTTCTATTGTAATAGTTATCCTTTAGTTTTTGCAATGAAGTGTTGCTCAATTTGCAACAAATTGTGAAACTTTGTGTTCATGTTTTGTGAATCTAAATCTGATCAATAAAGGAAGAAATTGCATACTAGACTTTGCGTTGGATTGATTGTCTCTTGAATTTGATTGAGATTGGTGGTGATTAGTTTATGAAATCTTAAGGACTTCAAGTGATTCTTGTGGACTTTGTGTCACATTTCTAACTTGAATTTGTGTTTATGTTTTTATTTTTTGGTTGAAATATCTACAAGACTTTGAGCTTGTAATCTCTCATGCTATTCAAATGAATTGTTGCATCTAAGAAGACATTGTGCTTCTAATATGACAAACTATATTGTTCTCACGGATCTGCAGTTGAAAAGACTACGAAACGACTTTGCGCCTTCATGAGTCTTACTTGTTTCCATATTTCTTTTGTTATAATCTTATATGATACCTCTAAGTTGTGCTTTGCCAAGATAGGGAATCAGTTGTATTGCTTTTGGTAAGTTTCTAGTACCTTGAATTAAGAACGTTTTCAGCTGTGAAGCATTATACACATCTTCTCTAAAAAAAGAGAGAATGATGAATGTGGCACACACCCCCCACTTCGTAAATATTGTAAATATTTTGTAAATACTCTAGTTGGTTTCTAATTGTAAGAAGGGAGCCTCCCCTTGCTGAGAAGAGAGATTGAATCTCACATAGTTGTGGCTGAAGTCCTAGTTGTGTAATCTATTGAAAAATATGATTACATAATTTTCACCCAACAAGATGAAGGAGAAACAGAGATAAAGGACCTGATTTCAGAAGGAGAAGATATTGAGTTGGTGTCAAGATTGGATGAAGAAGTGATTAAGGATGAAGTGCTTTTGGAAACTTACAAAGAGTTGAAGAAAGATGGAGGTATTGTGATAGAGTTATTGTATCATTTATTTTTAGTACTAATATTTTGGGCAGGGAACAATTTGAAGATAAAGATACAACAGACATGAGAATGACAAAGGGAGATTGTAACACTTTGGTGCAAGAAGAAGCAGATTCTAGGTGGAAAGACAAGATGGAAGAAAGTTGGCATAGACCAACTCAAACCAAAGGTAAATATAAAGGTTGTAGGGCATATAAGACTACAAGGAGGAGAATATAATCCAAGAGGACTTGGAATTCTTTTTGGCTGGAGAGAATGGTGTAGGCGCACCCAAGCAAGAATATGCCTCCAAGAGGCAACTTCAAGTTTTTCAATTAGATATGATGTCATAATATTGTAATAAGTTCTAGTTGGTCATTTTAAGGTTTTTTTAGGTCATTGGTAATCATTTTGGAGTCATAAGGTATTATATGTAAAAATTGCAAAATTTGACAAAATGTTGTCAAAGCAACATTGCAAAAATGCAAAAAGATGTAAAATGAAGGAAGGTGAAGAGTTAGGTAGTTGGAGAGGAAGTTATAGGAATTGGTTTGGTTATTTAAATAAATTAGAGGATTCAAAAACTTCGAGGAAGGTTTGGGGATGATGTAGGAGTGTGGAAATTAATGAAAAGTTAAGATTTTTTGTAGTTTTTTCTAGAATTTTTTTTGATTTCAGGTCATTCTACAACCATATACTTGAAAGAAACCTCTTATCCTCCATTGAAGGTGATATCCCTATGAATCTAATTTAATTTAATTTAATTTTTGTTTCATGAAAAATTATTTAGTTTTGTGAAAGTTATTTGAAAATTACTCCAGGCGGCTAAAAACTTGATCTAGGGTTGGCAGTGAGCAAATAAATTGTATATGTTTCATTTTAATGGATGAAAACTCTTGATTTTTGGTTTGTAATTATGTTTTGATGTGTTCTTCAAGTTCACCAAGTGGAATATTTTGATGAAGAGTACTCGGGCTGATTTCATGATGCCCTAGGTCTGAAAATTGTGCAAAATTCTGGAAATTGATAATGTACAATCAATATTTTGTGTTTTGATGATGTAAAAGGTACTCTCCTTTGGTCAGAATGATTTGAAAGGTTTTATTGGTAAGACTTGAGTTCTTTCTAGATAGGAATCAGTGGATTAAAAGGATTTGTGTGCATTAATTTGCTGGTCTGTGCATGACAGATTGTCACAGTCTTATTTTGGGGTCAAATTTGAAGGTTCAGTGTAAGTGTATGGTAAAATATCATGAATTCTCATTGGGTAATGGTATAAGATGGTATTTTAGACTTTTTTTTTTTTGTGTGTCATTAGGAAGGAGAAATGGGCTTGGAAATGTGAATTTGTTTGTTGGAGGGGTCTAAATAGGCCTAATTTGCTAGTTTGGACAGACCACTCTTGAATGTTTTTATGTTTGGGTTGTATGAGTTGATGTAAGGGTTTGAATCAGTCAATTTGATGTTTTTAAGGTGGTTTGTGGATACAACAAGTGGTTATGGTTCCTTTTTCTCAATTTTGGTGTTGTGAACCTAGTTGTTTTGTGAAGGAAAGTTGCCTCAAAAGAGAAGTTTTTTTATTTGTTGCCAAGAGCATACTGAGTTGAGTTGCTTGATCCCCTGCATTGCATCACTGATTTATCTTAATGACCCATTTTGAGGACCTCTCGATGATATCTATCAAAATTATTTGGAGATAAAGGAATGGGGCATCGATCATTATCTTCTGTTTGTTGTGCTTGTGGGTATTCTTGTAAAATAATCTTGGCGTATACTTGCTTAGTTTTGTGTAGGAAGGTTGTTTGGAGAAAGTTGTTGACTATTGTGTATGCTCTGGTCCAATATATTCTAAACTTCTAATTTACATTCCAACAAGGTTTCCATTTGTCAAGATGTGAATGAGAACTATCCTATCTATTTGCCGAGTCGAAGTCCATTACACTAGATACAATTCCGTCTTGGTTATTAATACCTTGATGCATTGTGTCTATGTGTTATATCAAACAATAAGGAATGAAAAAAAATCCCAATCCAAATATATGAGCAAATCATCATCATGCATTTCTCATCACTATCTCTAATAAAGTCTCGGTGGATCATAGACTTGTTGGATCTTTTGAAGCAATCGTCAAAATCAATGGTCAATCCTATTGTTTCTTCTATCCTCTCTTCATGCTAACCTGGTATCATGAAATTCAATAAAAACATCATCAATGTATCCATCCTGCATCCACAAATCATCAACATGCATACATCTTGCATCATCATTATCATTTAAGTTGTGACGAATAATATATATTTGTTATTCTAAACATCTTAAATCGTTGCATCACATCTCATAAACATTGCATATCAAATCATAAGCATAAAAATTTTCATTATCCATCCATACATCCAAACGCATACATCATCACATCATAAAAATGCATAGAAAATACACAAAAATAAATGCATCCATCCATTCATAAGCATGAAATAAAGTGAACACATCACATCATATCGAATTTGTATCATTATATATATATAAAAAAACTATCATGGTACAATATCTGAATCATTGTATGTATATTGATCATAAATACATATCCACGAGGCTATCAAAAAGGAGCCCATGAATGTATATCTGTATAAAAGAATCAGGCAATGATCAAAAGTGTTTGTACGCGCAAGCTAGCCTTGATGGTTGCTCCCCTCTCTAGCCTATCTCTCTAGCTAATCCTTTGCTCTCAGGTGTACCCCACTCCTCTGGGAATAATTTGGCTATCTGAGTGCCTGTGGGACATCCTTGTGATAGTGCATCCTATAGTAGGTTGCCTCAGTCACAACCTCTCTATATAACCTAGTAGACACTGTCTGCCCCTGAGCTGTAGCTATCATCGTCTCAAGTTGTTGACGTCATCTAACCTCCTGAGCTAGCTGCATCTCTGCAGTCTATCTAAGCTACCACTCTTGGTATCTCTTGGTTGTCAAGGCCACTATCTACTACTTATCCTGGTCTCTCTCAATAGTGATCATCAAAACCTATTGGCAGGCCTGATCCCTCTCACTTGTAATGGTCTGAACCTATAGTTGTAGATACTAAATCTATAAATCTCGAGGGTCTGGCCTAGGTGGAGGCTGCTGCTACAAAGGCTACTACTGTGGAGATTGCTAATCCACTAATAATTCCCCTAGAATCTCCCCATCCTAGCCATCATGTCCATCTTGTCCTCTTGCTCTACTTCTGCCTCTATCTGCACCCCTCCCTCTCGGTCTCCCTCGTGGAGGAGCACTCGCTGGATCTATCAACCGGAAAGGGGGTGTGAAACATGCATTGTATGCAGATGTCGTTTGAGTGTCCATCTATCCCTAATCATAAGCCCATGGCTGGGCCACCAACTGTCGAAAACCCTCAACCACCTCAGGGTCTAGGATCATAGGTCCCCACGTAGGCACATCTCATGCTAATCTAGCAAAGATGGCTATGTATGCATCTTCTAGCATATCCTACCTCTCTCCAAACTGTTGGGCCACCCTATCTGGAAGGTATCTCTCAATAATGGTGTGCTCTCAACCCTACATGTATCGAGTCTGTCAAGCGAAGAAGAGTTGTTGAACATCATCATACCATGTTGGCATCTGAAGCCAAGGTCACCATCTAAAGATTGTCATATCATCAAGCACCTTGCACCAATAAGGAATCCCAAGTTGCCATGTATGTTGTAAAGTAATGGAGCCTCTATAGCACCAAACCACTGGATCATCTGGCTCTACATAAGCCATCTACATAATCAGTTGAAGCACAACGATGTGCTCCCAAGCCCAAATATGTAGCAAGGTAACCCCTGTGTTGATCACTCTACCATCATAGTATATGAAATCATGCATATCATGATACAATGTGGCCAACATCACTGACCCCCATGCAAACAATTTCCTCCTATAGAGCATCCTCTGCCACGCTAGGCCCCATCCTGGGATAAATCCTCTACTTTGTCAATTAGGAGCAGCCAAACCTAAGATGATTGTGGCAATGATCAATTTGAAAGTGGGCACTTGACCTTTGTACATCTCGAGGTTGATTTGTGAAGTGACTAGAACGATGTCCTCTAGCTCCATGACCTCATGGCAGGCATCATCACCAACATTAGAGTCGTAAATCACATGCTCGCCATGTATCAAAAAATGCAATATCCGCTATACATCATCTAGTGTCATTGACATCTCGCCTGTGGGAAGGTGGTATGATGAAGTTTCATTGTGCCATCGCTTGCACAACATCGACATCATAGCCAAGTACGTCCAGACAACGAGCATGTACGCGATGTACCATAGACCAATCTCCCACAGGTGCTCTTGTCACAACTGAGATAAATCACCAAGTCTCTCCAAAACTATGGGTCGATGCTCGCAGGACATCAAAGGTGGGATCACCTCTTGCACCCATGAAGCGCATGATGTCAAAATTCAAATTTTTTTTGGCTAAGTTTGGAATTTTTTGCTCCAAAATGACAATAGTGTCACTATTTACGATAGCATCACTATAATACAAATTTCAAACTGTGACACTTGAGACATTCAAATTGCAAATCGCAAATTGTGTCGCCAGAAACACGTGCGTCGTGATCTAAACTTTGGAAACCCTAACCTTAATTTTCAATTTGAGAAGTGTGTCACTATAAACATATGCGTTGTAATTTAGAAATGGAAACCCTAATTTTAAATTTTGAATTGCATCGCAATACACATATGCGTCGCTAAAATTCAAATTAGTGTTGTTGATTCTCATTTTACCGTTGCTCTACACCGATGCTGCCAAAGTTTAAATTTCAAAACACAATAAATGCATCAATAAAGT